>CABFOQ010054265.1:7617-29497 GCA_900660455.1 Gephyroberyx darwinii
TGTTGGCTAGGCTAGGTAACTGGCGAATGGTGCCATCTGAGGAATGACTCCGTAGATTTATGACGGTGTAGCCTGATGTCTGCTATGGTGTTGCATCTGATGGTGGTTATATCACTCGTTTGTTTTGTGTTTCTTCTTATCTGAATTGGCCTTCTACATGTGTTTACCTTGGATTATGGCACAAGGGATAGTAACATCTTGTCCTGTGTATTAATGAATGCTCACTGCTCTTTCTCTCTCGCTGTCCTTGGCTGTAAAGGCAGACTAAAGCCTTTAAAAATGGAAAAGGCAGCAAAGTGCTTTTAGAGTAACAGCAGGGTGGTGGTGGCCATCAAAATCCTGAAAGATCTATCAGGGGAGGTTGATCTATTTTACTTGGCATGGTAGTTACTTTGGATAATGTGTCCTCACGTTGGATTATCTATTTCTCTAAATTGTAAATTACATCTATGTTGTGCAAAATACATATGTTCCTGTATTAAAAAAAACTGCTGAATACTAGTGTAAATTGCTTTACCTCTTATTCTCAGGTGGATACTATCAAACACATTAAGGAGGATTCGGCAGAGAATTTCAACACTATGTGTGTCAAAACTACATGTAATAAAGTGTATTATTTGACAATGGTGCTGCTGGATTTAATTTGGAATCAAATATTTTTAAAAGCATGGGGTAATTTGATATCTGGCAGGGTTGAAAGCATCTTCAACACCAATAGGAATTAGGCGTGATTAAGCAGAGATTATCTTGTATTACCTTGTATTTTTGTTTATTGCAAAAATAATTGTCACATCTTATTACATCTAATTATTGCTGCCTGACTTTGCCCCGGATTTAGTTTGGTTCTTGCCAGTTTCCTTCAAAAGAAACTATGTTTACTCACTGCAGGTTATTATTTTTAACAAGATAGTCGTCTGTGAGATGAGACTGAAAGCATTTGCATCAACACAATCTTAATACTACCTTTATATCTGGCTATAGGCCTCAAGAAGTCTGAACACACTTAGATTGATCCACACCAATCTCAAAATGGACAAGATGATAATGGTGGACTCCATCAGACTTCTAAAGCTGTCCGAGCTTCCTATCTGAAGATCATAAAAGGCCTTTCTGCTAGTGAAAGCCATAGAATAGCTGAGACTGTGTTTAATCAGCTGAGCTGGTAGAAGAGAAATAAGGCGTGGGTTCTATAGTCACATGAAACAAAGTCCAGAGAGTCTGCTCTGCACACTTCCTAGACTGACATAATGCCTTGGTATCTCATCTAATATAAAAGTTTGATTTTTCTTTCCCCAGCTCTCCAGAGCAACCTTCAGCAAGGCCTGGCATGCGAGGCAGCAGAGATGTCCCTGAATGACTGCTCTGGCCTCCAGGCTCTAAATTGAATTCTGGCACTTATAACACACACTATAGCATATTCAAACTGAAGACCTAACCCTCACCTATCTGTGTCTTTTAAAAGAACAGAAAATCAGATTTATTACTCCTTAGGAGTAAAGATCAGATTTTTATGTTGCTGTATAACATCTTTTCTTAATAGGTTATTAAAAAATAACCAATAACCATCATAAAAATCACCACTGTTTAAATTCACAACAAGAGGTTTAAATAACTCTGGTGTGTTACATAAGTAGGCTTACTGTGCTCACAGTATAAAGTCTTCTGAATAAAATCATGAAATGGCATATAATGTTAATGAGTCATTGTGTATTTAGTGTGTTTCTACTGTGATAAATAAGAGATACGATGAGACTTATCAATCATAAGACCTTTCTCCTTCATGAAATTCTCATGAGCCATGGTCACAATGGTGCTGTGTAAATGAAACTGCAAATTTAATAATATCCAATCTGAGAAACAATTTCTACACAAATACATTGCAAATAACTTTGGGGAGCTGCAGAAAGTCCTGTATGTAGGCTACCATGATGCAACATAACTAGGCCCTATGGCCCAAATAGGGCCAGCTTAGCTGATATATAATGTCCCTGTAAATAAGTTGCCTTTTCAAAATTCACACCAATCCTGATTGCTCATCATTAGAGTTCACTATTAGCTAAAAAAAAAAATGAACAGACATCTATGAAGTTATGACTTTTATTCATAACAATAATAGCCATACACCATCAGGGATGTAGCTATGATTTATGGGCCCAATGCACAACTCCAACTCTACACATTAACACATTTACTGATCAATTATCAGACAATCTTATTTGAAATTTCTGGCACGGCCATGATAGTGCTAATCGGCTATCATAACCAAAATCTCACCACCCTGTTCAAAATCTGTCTTGGAAGGACAATTTTGTTTAGTTTGCACAGGTAAAACTTTGCCAAATTGTGCCAGTGTGACACAATTGTATTCCTGCTTGTTCCAGTTTGTCTCAGATAACACAACTGTGTTGTGTCACATTTTTGGGAGGTTTTATTTGCTTGCAGCTTTGTCAATTTCAACCAAACTCTGATTCAAAACCAGAGCAGTGTGAAATAAAAGTATTAAGTATTTACAAACATACACTTGAGGACCACAAGAGGCATTTTAGTCAAGATACTTTAAGGGCCCTCCTTCAGCTTGTGGCCCTGGGTAGTCAGCACCCCTATTCAGGCCTTTAATCAGTGAGCAGAAGCTTTCAGCACACACTGCTATCTGTCCTAGAGTGGGCGGTGAAAGTGAGTGGCTGTGTGGTACTATGCCTCAATGTGCTTCAGCAAGAAGCACTCCTCCACTCCAAGGAGATATAACATAACCTGTGTGATATCTGTTGAAGTAGCAAAGGGGAAATATTGAAATAATATCGTCATATGATTGTGTTTCTAGCTTCTAGTCAGGGGTAGTCAGAGGTTTCTAAAAATAATTCCCTTTCAAAATTGTAGGCAAAAGTCTATGTCTATTTTTCCTACAGACCTAAACCCAGCATGCCAGCAACCCTTACCCTTGAGAGATCACAGTCCAACACAACTTCATTTTGCCCTGGGTCTCTCCATGTGCTGCTGATAATCTGTAAATAAATAATCATATGCTGATTGTGTTGAGAAACTCAAGAATACAGATTTCTCTCCTCTTTCAAAAACACACAAGAAATGAACAGAAGATACAGCAGAATATATCAAAGGGCAACAAAATACACTCAATGGCCACTTTTTTAGCTATATCTCGCTAGTACCTGTAGGATCTTCTTTTGCCTCTATAGCAGCATAAATTCTTGAAGGCATTCAAGAATTCAACAAGGTAGTGGGAAAGTTCTACAGGGACCTTGATCCATGCTGACTCTATAGCATCATGAATTCCTGCACATTTTTCAGCAGCACATTCATCACGCTCATCCCAACAGTGCTCTAGTGCAGTGATTTTCAATGTTTGGGTCGTGAGATTAAATTGGGTTGCCTAACCTAATTGTAGAATTCCCCCTATTACAGATAAGCGACAATTTCTGTTCATGTTCCCTTTACCCATTATAACCACTAACCAATCCAATGCCAGCTTTAATTACCTTATTGCCGGTTTTTGTCAATCCGATCTGGCAACACAGTACCAATGTACTGCCCGCGCAACTTAGCCCTGATCCAGGACCCTTTGGGGAGTCTTCCATCATATGGCTGTTTACCTCTCCCAAAGGGTCCTGTCCTGCTCAATTGACTTTTTACCGCAATAAAGTCAGCGAGCCCGATAACGAAATCAATAGGTCGAATTTCACTGACCTAACCAGATGTCGGGCTGGGCTGCAATACTGAGTAAAGCCAGTCAGGTGTTTGGCATCAGTGTCAGTGTTATCATTTTCCTCTCACAGTGGGAAGCATGTACAGTATAGACTGGGTCCGGGGCTTCTGAGACGTGCAAGCCACAGCTTCAGTGTCTTCTGGAAACACAGAATTCGTTCAGTTGTCAGCGAGCGCAGCCAAATGTACCTGAATGAGGCCAAGCATGCCCACCCGTCACATTAAAAGCTCATAAGTGAAAGGCAAATCATAACAGGCTGGCAACACTGATGATAATAATAAGCTTTAAGATAAATAAGGAAATAGGGGACTGTTACGTGCCTGTGGTGTGTTTTTCTTCCCTCCTGCTTTTCTTTCTGCCCTCCTAGCTTGGTTTCGCTCCAGGTACTAACGATCTGATTGACTTCCACCTGGGCGGTCCAGCCAAGCATCTCATTGGGTCCCTCAGACTTCCGGTGGCCAATCATCGTCCGAGGCTCTCAATTAAAAAGGAACACGCCCCCAGGATTCTGGGCGCTCTCTGTTGCTGCTCCCAGCCTACTTGTGCTATTGTGTTGTTGGAGAATTTGAGTTAAAACTAGTGTTAAGAGGTTTGTGTTGGGAGTTTGAGGACTATAGGTAAATTGGGGGTATCCTGTACATTTTCATGCACGTAGGTGATTGTTTGTCTTGAAACACTAGGTTTATTGGTTGGTGCCACCTTTGTATTTGTTTTGGGGAAGTCCTTGTTTTAGATGAACAGGTTAGGATCTTTTGTTTGTGTTTTCGTTTTCAGGTGTAGGGTTTAGCCAGCCTCTGTTTTGTTTCTGTTTGTTTGGCACAACCACCTTGTCCCGTCCTCCCCCACACTGGGGAACTTGTCTTTGTTTGCACATTTTGAAGAGCGCCACAAATAAACCACTTTCTTCCATATCTACTGACTCCCTTGCTTCTTTGATTGTCCTTATTGTCCCCATTTTCCACAGAGGGGACATAACAGGGACCAATATTGTGGTTGATTCAATATATATTTGATAGCTACTATTGAAGTTGTTCTGGTTCTTTTAGTATTAGTTTTTTAGTATTTCTTTAGTATTGATGATACTGCATGAGAAAATCCTATTATAATACTGATAACACAGAATTCTGTTAACTGCACTAAATGAGGACTGCTAACAATGATAATATTGATTATAATTACACTGAATGTATTGGAAAAAATGAACATGTTATGTTGAAAAGATGAGTTAACATGGACATCTAAATGCAGTTATTGTTACTTGCGTCACATTTTTAAAAAGTGGGACCCCAGCAAAAAACCACTGCTCTAGTGGGTTGAGATCGCAGGCCTGCACAGGTTGAAGTAAGCTAAAGTCATTGTCATGTTCCTGGAACCATCTTGAAACAAAGGCAAGTCAGCAACAATAAGGAAGTGTTGCATTCAAACCATGCTCAATTGTGATGTTGAAATGCAAACCCACCATATGCCAGTAACAAAAAGGTGGCTGCAAAGATTTTTATGGCTACATAGGTTACAGTTCATCTGTAAATGTGAACAATGTGATTTCCTAAGCTATATGAACTATTTTTTTTTCTATAATTCGTTTCACATATGAGCAGTAAAAATCCTTCTGCCTGTTCGCTTACTGCTCTTCTATTTCCTAATGTGAAAGGATGGGATTTGCATGCAGAACACAAGCTTCATTCCCGTTGCTCAATCAACTGCTACGTAATTATGGTACCTGCAGTACTCAGGTAATTGCTTCTGCTAAATAGTCACGGCTGTGAGGAATGTGAAGCTGAAAAATCATCAGCCCCAGCTCTTTCTCTACGTGTCTGAGTCATCTGCAGGTCTGCTCCCGTAGCTCCACGGCACTAAAAGATAAAGCAGACTTATCATGATTAGCTATATACAGAGTGTGATTATCAATGGATAATGTTTGGATAGTGTTCATGTTTAACCTGAAATCTCCAGTGGATCAATTTACAGCTACCGTCTAGCTCAGTGGTTCTCAATCCAGTCCTCAAGGATCCCGTTCTGCAGGTTTTAGCTCCACCTCTACTCAGGCCCACCTGAACCAATTAGAGGCTTCAGGTTTTCATACTTTACCACTGCTCTAGCTCACATTTCGATTAGGGAAAAGGCCTTTAAGTTTTTATTGAAGTAATTGTTATTCCTGCCTATGTTACTGCTACAAAACATAGACGATAACAAAGATAGGCATGACTTTGTTTCTCTTTAGTAATTGTTGAACTCTGTGGTAGTTAAAATGGAGCTTAACGTGAGTTCAGCTGAAGCCGAACACGCCCCCCTGCATCATGAATGAATGAACGGAATAACTCCACTGTGATCGCTGTCTGTGATGCCAATACCTCTGACCTCTGACCACTCGTTAGGGTCTGTAGGATGTAGTGCGGTTAATATCCTTGGTGTTGCAGGTTGATAAGTTAAAGGATGCAATCAATACATCTGCAATTAAGGGCGATGGGTGGGTATAGAATCAACAATATCCCACCAGCTGCCTTACTGATTAAATGATTCATCAACAGATAAAAAGAAATTCTCCTCTGTGCTGTCTTTCACACACCTACTCACACACACACCACTAACTTTAAATGTTATGGAACTAAATTATTTTTCTGTTTGTGTTCTGGTATGTAGACAGAGGGCAGAAGTGTCTTTTGCTGTAATTTTCTCTACCTTTCAGAGAAAATAACAGCACTTCAATGTAAGGCACCTATTCTAAGGCGATATGGTGAAACTTTCTTGGAAATTAATTATGGTGTTGCAGTAGCAAAAGTAATAGGATTCAAAAGGGCAAAAAGACAAATAGAATATAAGCACACAGAATATAAAATAAGCAATAAAAATGACAAAGAAATTATGTAGTCTTTGTGCTCTCCAATCCTACCAGCACAAACACAAAATAGGCATGAAATCGTCAGTAGCAAGACAATGATGTGGTAATATTTATTTTGTCAGTTTATAAGTGGTGTATGGAATCAAGATAGGGTTAAAATGATTTTGAGCTTGTAAAACAATATTCACAAATATATGAAAACGTGCAGTTGTATGTTCACAGTTGCGCACATGTAAAATAAAAAGTGCACATTTGTAATGTGTAATATGTAATTACATGTTTAAATGAATCCGTGTCCACAAATACGTAAAAACATTTTGAGCCAATAGAACAAAATGTGTAGAAAAGATTTGTCGTTGAATTAAATCAATTCTACACAAATTACTTTGAATGTGCGAGTGTGTAAACGTCTGAGAAACGTTTCATGGTTGCCTAGTGAGACAGTGTAAAACTACACAAGCATCTTCTCTTGTATTTGTGTGAACTGTGTTTTGCGACTGCAGATTTTTGACCCTGTTTTTCCTGCGAAGGTAGCAGGTTTCACAGTCCAATCAGGGAATGATATATGAAACAAATTCTAACAAGTAAAAAGTACATACAAGGAAAGAATAACAGTCAATGCAAAAATATAAAGATAACCTAATCTATATATAAGATGACTCATATTGAAAGACTGAATTACACTACCACCAACAAAAGATAGCAGGGCCAGGACGTTTGTATGCCTGATGGGTCGTCTCCCATGGTGTATCCTCTACGATATTGATCAGCTGTAAAGAAACCCCTCAAGGTTAGTTAAAGTTCACCCTGACAACATCAACATGCACCGTTTAACACTTGAGGAGTTAGCCTCCATCAGCTCCACATGGTGTGGAGCCTAGACAATGGACGCACAAAGGCATCATACAAAGTGAGTAAATGTTATTTAACAACCATAGGGGAAAGAAATACCATGAAATACATATCGCATTATTACATTTTCGTGGATATTAGCCAGCCGCTATCCATGGTGCTGAAATCTAGATTAGTTTGGCTATTATAGTTTCATATAGTCCCTTTTCCTTTCAGCATAAAGCTGAACACTTGAACAATAAGTGCACACCTCACCACAAGGGCACCGATGAGACAGAGATATTTTTTTATTTATTTAACCTTTAATGAAAGGCCAACATCCCTCTATTATGTGTGAAGATGAGGGTGGTTTAGAGCACAGAAGACCTATCTATGAAATGTCTATTCTGTTTCTGTTTCTATTGCTATCACTATTCAAGACCTTGAGTAGGTGCTGAACAGTTCCCTAAGGAAACTTTTAGTGATGATTTCCGATCAATATGTCACTTAAGTTCATATGCACTGTGCCTCAGATGGCTATGTTTAGGGTCTTTACAGCAACCGTCTAAATTAAGAGAAATAACATTTGTCAAAGTGAATCTATATGCCCCCGTTTCCTTGCCTCAGGTTAATTCTCCTATTCTTATATTTTCATGTATGAATACTCCTTAGCCACTAACAAAGAGGAACTGCACTTCTGAGGACTACAAGAAGGTGACTGGTCAGTGTGTGGTCAGGACTGCTGCTCTGTTCAGTGTGGGGGAAAGAATTGAGGCAAACTGGCTTAATAATTAATAAAAAATCAGCAGGTGGGCAGCACATTGCCACAGTCTTCCACCATCTCAAACAGGAAGTGATGTGGGCCACTACGTCGGGCCACCTCACTAGCTGTCTCCCCGCTGCTGCTGCAGAGCCCGGCCTTCAGGTGCCGCTGAGAAAGGAGGAGCTCTAACGTGTGGGCGGAGTCTGTTGGCGGAGAGCTGGTGTGGGAGGCAGCCAGGTGGAGTGGTGTCAGCCCACCATTGGTCTGGGCATTGAGCTTGGCCCCGCGCTGCAGTAGAAAGGCTGCCACGGTGACACGGCCCCAGCGGCAAGCACTGTGAAGAGGCGTCCAGCCATCGACAGTGCGGGGGTTAACCTCAGACCCAGCAGCAAGCAAAGCAGAGGCCACACCAACATGACCACTGTATGCGGTGCGGTGCAATGGAGTGTAGCCATCCTCGTCACGGCAATGTGCCAGCGAGGGGTCGGCAGCCAACAACCTGAGGACTGTTGAAAGCTGAAAGAAATACAAAGAAAAAGAAAGAAAACGGTTGAGGGTCAGAGTATAACAGAAAGATCAAGGAATCGTCCCTGATTTTGTTCACAGTAATTTGTTTGTGGGTCTTTTTGATGTTCCATTCATTAGCTCAGGGCACCAGAAACAATCACAGACAGACATAACACAAGATCCAAAAACACATGCTCACACACGCCCTGACAACAAGCAAGCAGACTTCTGAGCACCTGCTGCTGCAAGTGGTAAATGGCCTGTACTTATATAGCCTTTCTAGTCTTTCCGACCACTCAAAGCGCTTTACAATACACTCACACACATTCTGCACACACCAACCTGCACATCAGGGGAGACTAACCATTCATACACAACATTCACACTCCGAAGACGCAGCTTCGGGGGCAATTTGGGGTTCAGTATCTTGCCCAAGGACACTTCGACATGCAGACTGGAGGAGCCGGGGATTGAACCTCTGATCTTCCGATAAAGGCTGCTTGTGCCATACATATGAGAAGTTCCAGTGATAGCCAGAAACACACCATTGTTAAAATGAATAAAGAGGAATCAATGAAAACGGTCTGAGTAAGCTACTTTTGTCTTGGTCTGGCTTTCCTTGAGAGGAGTAAGGGATAATTACAGCATTGAAATACATAAACCAAACAGATTACCAAATTTACTACATCGCGATTTATTTTGTCTAGAGAAAATCAATGGCGCCAAACAAAAGCAATATCAGAAAGCTTTCTTTCATCTTTCACCTTTCATCTGTTTTAAGTCAAACTAGAGAAAGAATACCCAAAAAAACGCTGAAAGAGGGTGATTACTTCTGACTTAATTTCAATGCTCCATTTTAATGTTGACAAATTCCAATGTAATGGCAGCTTTACAATACAACAGTAAATTGGTCTATTAACAAGCAGGCCAAGGCCAGGATTTCACTTCTATCAGCAAGTTAGACAAAAATAAGACATCAGTCTACAGCCAAACAATTTGGGAAACTTTATGGCAAATTATTTTTTGTGGACTGTGTGCCCTGACAACTATATAAACAGGACGAGGAACAACTAAAAAATTTTTTCCTGAAACACAACACTATGTTTAAATGTCTGGATCAGACATTTGAATTAAGAAGAAATTCCACAACAATAATCAGCACAAAACACAGTTGAGGCTTTTTCTACAAAAAGTGGAATCATTTGATTACACCCTTAGGCTGCCTGGAGATGTGCACCAGTAGTTGCCACCTTGGAAACACTGTGTTCAAACCCAACACTTACACGGTTGTTTTCCGCTGCCCACAGAATGAGCTCCTCTGGTCTGTCTTTGAGTGTTTCCTCCATCTGAAGATACCACTCTTCGCTGTGCTCCCCCTCCTCCTCTTCCACCTCTCCCCCCTCGACCCCCTCCCCGGTCCACAGGCTACTTGGTCCACGGGGGATCAGGTGTCCATGGGTATTTAGAAGCTCAAGTTGGTTAAACTCTTCAGGGATATCCATCAATCCTCTATTTCTGTTTCTCTTTCTAAAAGGAAGCAATATAACATTACAGAGTTAGAGAGCGAGAAAGAGAAAATAGATAGAGAAATCAACTAGGCCAACTAAACTGGAAAACTACTTGCATAATCATCATCCAGCAATGGTGAAACCAAAACAATAAAGTGACAGTTTACTTCTTTTTTTTATTTTATTTTTTTTACTTTCACTGAAGTCAGCCAGAACTTTACTAGATTTTCTAAGTTTCAGATACAGACTGCGAGATTCCTACATTCATTCTGGGGAACAAATTAGAGCATTTGACTAACCATTCTTTACATGTACTGTATTTGTTTTCTATGTTTCCAAGGAGGCATCTTGAGGCTGACATAGGCATATATATAGTTGTTTTTTTTTTGTTTTTTTTTCATAGTGAATAGGAGATGGATAGGTGAATAGGATGCATGTTGAAGTGCATGCTGAAGTGAGGAGTGAACCATGATAATCTGGACCCATAGCTGCACTCTGCAATTTTCACAGGGTGGCAGCCCAAAATGGCAGAGGTAAGTGTAATTTTGCAGACTGAACACAGCATGGTCATGGGTACCTGCCCGGCTGTGATTACTTCATACCACAGGATAGCAAAGGGATGAGTGAGGCAAAAAATCTAATGCTGGTGAGTCCAGCTTTGTTTGCATGGAGCTCTCGCTTGCTGCTGCTTAGGATCAAGTTTTGTATACGATCAAAAATCAAAAGCGCAAATTTATCTATATGGCTTTTCATCATTGATGTGTAGCGTTATTTACAAATTTCAGGGGTGTATGTATGAAAGATATGTCTTATTACTGGTCAAAGGTGAAATGCATAATGGAGGAGCTGGGTGGGTGCACTGCTTGAAATATCTAGCTGACAGACAGAGAGGCAAAGAAGACGTTTCTCTCATTGAAGATGGCTGAAAATACAACCATGCTCAAACATTCCACCCATTGCCTAGCAAGGTGCATTTGAATGGACATCTCAACCTTTATTTTTATGTTGGCTGGTCGACTGATTACAGCTTTCTAGGTACCATACCTAGTGGGTCATTACAATGTGTTTTGATTGGGGTCTTTGGAGTCCCACGTCGACTGCACTGTTTCATGGTGGACAAATCAAATTGACATAGCGGGAACTTTTCAATAACACCAGTGGTGTTAGCTTATTTAACTTATGTTATTTCTATTCTCAATTTTATCATAGGCGCTTTTCGACCGTAGGAACTATCTATGGATTTAGTACTATTGGTACTTAGTCCCAGGAACTGGGATAGTTCCTGGCCCCAAAATAAGTACTTTACAGGGGACCAGGAATCATCCGAGTTGCAGTTCTGAACAACGCTAAATTGGTCAATACAAGTTAAGCAAAAATAGTCAAATACCGGCTTCAATACCGGCTTGTTCAACCTCTGCTTCAACTTATATCATGTTCATTACAGAATTTTAAGTTTCACCTTAGTTTTCCCAACAGGCGGCTCTGTTGGATTGAGTGTCGTGCTACTGGTCTGTCTCATAAGGGGATGTACCTGCTGTGTGAGCTGAGTGAACGCCGGTGAGATTAGTCTCAAGCGCGACAGAGAACATAACGTGATGCAACTCAGGCGCAGTGTTAAGAGATTGATTTAGATAAATTTAGATATTTAGATATACTACTTTGTGGCGGATCAACGCCATAGCTGTTTAAACTTCCTCCATGTTTGATGTTGTTGTGGGGGTTGTTGTGTATCTAAAGTATGAAACCAAACAGACATTTGTCGGGCCACATACTTCATATTTTCATAATCTCGCCGGTACTTTGGTGCAGTGGGAAAGCAACCTGGAACCTGGGGAACTGCTGAGAAGGTTCCTGCTCAAATGGTTCTAGTTCACGCGGTCGTCAAACGGCTAACATCAATGCTGTGGTAAATTTTGTTATCCATTTTTGGCATTATCCATTTTAAAATTGTAAGATCTTGAAGAGTCCTCCCAAGAAAAATAGGTAGTTTACAAGGTTACCTTCCGGAAGCTACATGTTTATCACAGAAAGGGTGGGATGGGAGTGGGACACACAGGGGTTTTTCCTTGTTCTTTTTTCTGCTCAGGCCTAAATCACACTTTGATCAGGTGTTATGAATATGGCTAATTATACTTTTATCTCTCAATGTTAGAGGGTTGAACTCACCAAGTGCAAGTTCTGGAGTTCTGGATCGTATCAGAAAAGTGTGTAGATGTTTTTTGCCTGAGACTCATCTTATGCCAAATGATGTGCGACGAATACAAAACGGTCATTGCAAAGTGGTTTGTTTTTCCGGAGTCGGCTCCAGGACCAAGGGGGTTATGATTTCAATGAAACGCAACTTAAACCTTTCAATTGAGAGAACAAGCTCACATGATTCAGGGAGATTAGCGTATTGTGGGGTTTCTATTCAGTGGGAAAAAGGTGGATTTGTGAGTATCTATGCCCCCGCAATTGCTGACCCTGCTCATTTGACTAGAGAGCTACTGAACCTCTCTGACTATTCACTTATTCTAAGGTCTGATATGAATACATTTTTCAACTGTAATTTAGATAGGTCTAATAAATACATCACACAATCCCAGGCCTCATCTTCCAGGGCCTGAAGGAATTTTACTAGGGATTTAAATGTGTGTGTTCTGCCCTGCATACCAGTGGCACAGACGGCAACATATATTTAGGTATAGAGATTTGTCCCTGTGTTTTCATAATAACAAAGAACTATTCCTCAACCTCTACGGTTGAGGATGATCTTGGGAGATGGATGCCTCTTCCATAATCAGTACCAGCCAGTATTGTCACAGTAAATGAATGTCCCCCCTCGCATTAACTTTGTGAGCTTGATGCTACGACTGTCATCCCCAGCAAATTATTGGAAGAAGCTGGATTCATTGTTAAGGAAATTTGTTTGCAATGGAAAATAACCTTGCGTTAAACGGTCGACCCTATGAAGGGATAAGTCTGCTGGGCCTGCCCGAATTTAAAGCTATAACATTTGTTGTTTGTGTTGCGCTCCTTAAACTATTGGTTTGACCCAGAGATGCATTCTCCTTGGAAATATTTAGAACAAGAACTGGTTTCTCCATTAGGGCTTTGGGCTGAACCATGGACAATGTGCTTCAGAATAAGGACCAGTGATGATATACACAATGTCAACTATGTTAGCCAGATGTGGAGAGATATCGGGGCTTCAAGTAAAAATGGCACAAGCATTCCTCTATCTGGCATAATTTTAATTGTTGTCAGGTGGAAAATCCTTCACTCTGGAAAAGTGGTGGGCGCTATACCAGTATGAACGTGACTACCGGTATTATGTTGTGCCACAATATGGATTTTGTTATACCGTGGATACCGTTATATATTCATAGTTTGGCATTCATATTGTTTTGTTCAAAATTTGAGTGATAGTAGTTAGTAGCTACATCCATATTTTATTTTAATAAAAACACAGCGTCTCTCGAGGTTCTCACAGAAAAAAATGTTAATATGTTGACCTTTTCGTTGGGAACATGTAGCAACAATGTAGCTGCTTTGGTATCCCAAGAAATGTTATGCAGATAATGAACAATATCTTCTGAAATAATTGGAAATTGAAACAAGGCTAATGCAAAGCAATGTTTCAAATCATTTCATGGCATCCACTGACTATCAGGAAGTTGTCAGGTTAAACAATTGTGTGAGGCAGGGAAGTGCACTGCAACAAAGGGATTATTGTTTGCAGAGTATTGAGACAATTTAATCCAACTAAATTGGAAATGTGGAGTATACCTGTCTTTAACAACGCCTACAAGATTATTTGCGCATAGGAGATGTAGCGCCTGCTACCGCGGTGAAAGTAGACAAGTGAAGGATTACGGACATCTGTTTGGGCAAGTGGAATTCGACGCAGTTTTGTCGTAATGGGGCTATATAGGCTCGCCGAAGTTGGTAGGGGAAAAAAGTCAATGGAGTAGTACAGGACTATTTGGATGAAGTAAAAACCACATACGATGAAAGACTCCAAAAAGGGTCCTGTATCAGGGCTGCCCAACACCCTATCTTCATGTAACTTACATCAGTTTGATACTACTTATGCACATGAATTTAATATCATAAAGATTAATGTTGGGAGGTTGGTAGCCCTGATACAGGACCCTTTGGGAGTCTTTCATCATATGGCTGTTTACCTCTGTTTACCTCTCCCATAGGTAGAGGTATACTTCTGTTAACAGCCATATGAAGAAAGACTCCCA
This sequence comes from Gephyroberyx darwinii, assembly GCA_900660455.1. NCBI lineage: Eukaryota > Metazoa > Chordata > Actinopteri > Trachichthyiformes > Trachichthyidae > Gephyroberyx > Gephyroberyx darwinii. Next base: position 22,019 of record CABFOQ010054265.1, read on the forward strand.
AAGGGTCCTGGATCAGGGCTAGGAGGTTGGTAAACTCTATTCTGCAAATAAAAAGGTGGGTTGACTGAGTATAGGACGGTTTACCCTCCTCTTACATCCCTGGCTGTAGCCACCGTCACAGCATTAAGTTAACATTACAAACACCTGCTGTAGCCACGTTACAACAGTTAGATTAACATTACAAACAATTGCTGTAGCCGAAGTTACAGTATTTAGGTTAACTTTACAAACACGTGCTGTAGCCACTTTTTCAGTATTTAGGTTAACGTTACACAGTTGTAGCTAAAGTTAATTTACAGCATTCAGGTTAATGTTACACACAACTATTGTAGCTATCGTGACAACATTTAGGTTAACGTTACACACACAATTGTAGCACGATTACAGCATTTAGGTTAACGTTACATCTCCCATAGCAACACAGAAAAACTTAAGGATTGTCTTTTATCGCTCAGAAGAAGCAAATAAATGAATGACAGAATTTCACCTACCAGGTTTTCCGCTTCAAAACAACCACTGTTCTCCACAGTCAGCGTTAGCTAGGGTGAGTGGGATGTGTAGTAGTTTTCCGTATTAGTCTAACTGAGTGAAGCACTCAAAAGAACTACAACTCCCATATGTTCAGGTTTTTGCGATCGCTATGACTCGGCAGAGGTGAAACGTCAAGTTCCGGAAGTTAATTTCCCACTCTTTTTCCCCATAGGGAATTTGTAAATCAGCCATAGTGTCTAACGGTGTAAAGTGTGGCACCTATTCACGTCAATGATGAATTAATTCATTTGAATTAATTTCTAAACCCCTGGACTTAAATAGCTCATATGTATTTCAGCAAGATTTCTGCTCATGTTCAAAACTTTCTGCACATTCAAAACATACCACACATATCTGTGTTTTGGGATGATTTTTAGGAATCATGTACATCTCAACTGTGTTATTGAAGGTGACTGAAAACAAGAATACAACACATTTTGGCCATAACCGATTAAAACATTTATCAAATGTATTAGAGAATGAGACCTTAAAGCCTCTAAATAATTCTGGAAAACAGAAACATTAGGCTCCAAAGTTTAAATCCACACACAAGCCATGACAGTCAAAATCACAAGAAATCACATCTTTAACTTAAAGGATTACTCTTACAGGTCCCATATTGAGCAAAACTGTTTTATTCTTGTGCTTATGTTAACTGTGAAATTGTACTGTACTGTTGAAAAGTACTGTTAGACAGTTACTGGAGAGAAGACAATATTTTTGTCTGTTGAACTACACAAAAAGCATAACTCACTAACTTTCCTTTTCCTTTCTTTTTCCCAGCCCTGTACAGAATTCGGAGGGAACATAGCCTCAAAAAGCCAGGCCATGGGGCATTTAATAAAATGATCCAAAGGCCTTTTTGCGTCTGTCATTGAAAGAAATGAATTCTTCACAGATCTTTTTACGATCCACAAGGTCGAGTTTAGCCATATGAATATGACATGAAGCCACATGGTTCTTACAACTGTATTGCCAAGGAGTTGAAGAATTTCATTCTGAGTTTGTGGGCTGAGAATCATGGCTGCGCTTCTCAAGCCAATTACAGTGAACATTTGGTTGAGATTACCCTCCTCTTTCTCATGTCCCCTGAAGGCTATCCCCTGCCTTCAAATGTCCCACGCTGTCAACAAATCACATGCTGCCATTCTTTTGACTGTCTTTGGACAGCTGCTGCGCAGGTAATGCTGGATTAGTTTGTCTGCTGGTATCTTAGCTAGCTAGCAAGCTTTTATGGGCAGGCATTGCCAGGCAACATTACCTTAAGATTAGTTAGCAAACTAGCAAACGCCACTTCTAAAAGTAAACTCAAAAAACATTACCTAGTGGTACCTACTTTTTGTGAAAAAATGTCCTAATTTTGGAGCTACTCCCTTCTGGCTCCTCCATGGTTATCAACCTGTCTGCGTGCATGCGCATGGCACCAGAGGACAGGAGGAGACACTGCCGCTGCTGACTGAGATCACAACACTGTGTGTGTGTGTGTGTGTGTGTGTGTGTGTGTGTGTGTGTGTGTGTGTGTGTGTGTGTGTGTGTGTGTGTGTGTGTATAATTAAAAGATTCAGTGCTTGTATGAGCTCATAATTCATATTCATATTTTGGGAGTAAAAAACGACCCAGTGCTGAAGAAAAAAGACCTGCCCCTGTCGGGGCATTGTTGCATCTATGAGTAACGTTATAGCAGTTTTCCAAAATAAAAGTTCTCTGCTTCTTTCATGTTTTTATTGGGGGAGGGACAAATGCACATGTTCTAAATATTGAGGGGGACTACCACCACCTCGAAATCTACACCTATGCTGGGGGGTCTCTCATGCATTGTTGATTGGACACTTTTTTACCATTTACACATGTGCAGTCGGGATTTACTCATTTGTCTTGATTGTTATCTGCTGTGACCAATTCATGTCAGTTTAGTTGGACAGGACCTACTTAATAGATTTTTGTGTCTTGTGTTGAGACTGTTCTGTTTACTGTTATGCAAAAACGTGTTTGTCATTTGCAGTTTGTGTGAAAGCAACCATTTATGTTTAGCAAAAATAGATAGTTTTCTGTTAGTTTAGCTTTAGGTGTTGACATTATGGACCACAGTTTAATTTATATGGTGTAGGAAAATACTGTAATAAGTGAATGAATACACCAAAGTAGATGCATTCTCAGTAAAACTCAGTATCCCAAGAAAAATAAGTGTATGACTGAGTTCAGACTATGGTTGTTATGGTTACAGTCCATGCTACCTTGAACTATTGATTCCTCTGGATAGTCTCTCCAGTCATGATCCAGTGACTGGCTTTGTGACGAATTCAGTCAATTCAAAATCATTCCAATGAATCAGCTGAAGGATGGTTTGTCCACCAGAGGAGCAAATTTAACTTGCCTTTTCAAGTGAAATGAAATCCAGACAGTCACACTTTAATTTCTCATTTATTCCCATGATTTCATCTTTGTGTGAGGATGCAGTGTAAGTGGAAACATATTGCACTAAATTAAGTACAAAAATATATCTCAATAAATGTTATATTTGGTTTATGGTTATGTATTTGTACTTGAGAAAGCTTTTGTTTTAGTTGTGTCAACATTGCTCACAAATTTACGGCTGCAAATAGCATTTCAAGTTGTTTTCTTATGTGTTTCAACAATCAGCTCCAAATCATATGAGTTATGTGCTACAGTGCTTAGCGGAGTGCAATTTGACAAAAAATGAAAGCTGTATGAAAGTTAGTTTCTTAAGCAGAAGCAAAGTCACTTAGTCATTGCAGCTTGATCTGTGATGTATGTAGTTCTGTGAGCTTTTATGCATTGCCTGTACAAACAATTAAGTAGTCATTCTGTCAAACAACAAAATTAGTTCACACTACATACATTTTATGATGGATAGTGAGTGTGAGTGTGTTCTTTTGCACTCTTTTCCCAGATTTCTTTTTGTAGTCCTTTCCGAGCTGGCCGAGCTGTTGTGGGCCGGATACATGAACAGCTATGACTTGGTCGCTCTATGAAAGCGCTTTCAAAGTGTCAGCCTTTGCTTTGTGCTCAGGAGTTTCTGGTCTGGTGCCGCGGTCTTTCCCTGTGCTTTTGTCCAGCTGAGCACTGTGTGCGTGAGTGGACGCACTGGATCTAGTCTACGTTGTCTTTCACTCTCCTCGCTGGTGATTTTAATCACCTGACGCAGCAATGCCTCATCTGTGACTTCGCTGTCTGCTAGGAGTGGCTTCAACTCACAGCGAATGTCTGAGTGTTTGTGGCCCAGACCCTGATACACACAGTGTAGGAAAACCTCTGGTTGTTGTGTACTTGATGTTTGCGTCTGCCAGTTTGGATGTGAACAGGATCCGCATCCGGATTTGACCCACCTGGATTTTAAACTCCCTCCGCTGGAGGTAGGAGCGATCTCTTAGGGAGACCTGTGGCTGTGTTGGTGTCATGGGCTCACACTGCAGGTTACTACATGTTGTGTCACTGTACTGTCTAGTAGTCTGCGTTGGTCTTTGTGGTGTGGCTAAAGATGGTGCAGTGATGCATTGTGCTAGCCATTTACTCAGCTCCTCATAGCTAGCATCCTCAGCAGATCCATATTTGAACTATTAGCAATGTTCGGCGTAGTTCTGGTAGCTAACCCTGTGGCTGGTGCAACACTAAATGTATCATCAATAGCTGCAGCGACAGCATCAATTGACTAGTAGGCAGGGTGGTGGACCATCTGTCTCCTGACCCCTTGGCGTCAACATATGGAAGCAAACAGCTTAATCTTCAAAGATGCACACTTCTATACTATACTTATATATTCCTCTTTCTCATTTATAGGCAATAAACTATCACTACATTGAATTAAAAATACTAATCATTATATTAACAAATTTTGATTTTCATGAACCATTTCATGATTTTCCAAACACCAGCTTGATGCAAGTAATAAAAGGTATTGGCCCATTCTGATAATAGTAGTAAATGAAAGTTTCACCTTTATCGTTCTTTTGAGATGTTCAGTTTTGTTGGTGATTGTGTGTGTCTATGTGTTGTGGCAGGTTGAGGCAACAGGGGAGCAAGAGCCAACACCACGGACAAGGTGTGCGGTTGAACTCACAATTTATTTTAACTACAGGGAGAGGGGACTGGGAGCAAACAAACATAAATTCTTCCTTGGTTGGAGGGTTATCTTCAGGGCTTCTCCTGCTTGGTCACAACAGGTAAGGGGGAGACAGAGCAGTGAGTGTGTCCTTGTTCTCTCACTCTCTGCACGGGGTTGAGAGTATGGTCAGATGCATTCAAGAGTCTCATCAAAGTTTCCAAGCTGGCCCTCTGGCCTCTTACCACACCAGCTAAACACAGAGCTGGCAGAAATCAGTGGATTGACAGCAGGTGTGTCCAGGCCTACGTACCCACTTGCTGAAGGGGCGTAGACAGGGAAGTAGTGGTGGTTAACTACCTCTCCTAGTTTAAATGGCCGTGTCTGGCCACACTTACCACCCGGAAAGATTCCAAAATCAGAGAGCTTCTGTCCATTCGTGGGGAAGAAGAAATAAAGCGACAAATTACCGGGACGGTAAAAGATTCAATTATCTACAGCAATATCACACAGCTACTCGTTCGGCCCAGCACGGCAGTGACGTATACAGATGTAAATATGGTGACATGGGTCTTGTGCGGTCTGGTCTGAATGGTCGACGACCTGGGATAAACCTGGTACAGTAGTGTGGTCTGAATGGGTCCAACACAGGAATGACCTTTGTTCAATAACCCGTGTAAAACCTGGGGTTTGTGTGTGAAAGAGGTATAAGTTGGCAGATAACAGTAGAACCAGGATTTTAATATCTAAATTGTTTGAAGGTGTCAGGAGGCTGTAGTTCATCATATAATACTTGTATCAAGGTAAATATACCAAGATATCCATAAAGCCAACAGTGTTGACAATAAAATGATTGTATAATCACATGATAACAGGGGTATGAGGACAGGGGATGATGGTTCAAATCTGCATTTGGGAAATTAAACAAAATGCAACATGACAAGTTCAAACAATGGAACAAGAAAAAAACACAATCGTTTATCGTTATCGTCGATGAACATTAGGCAGTGAATTACAGTGATCAGAGTGACATAAACATGAGCTTATATGTGGTTGTTTCTCTTGAGTTGAATTTGACAAATAAGAGAAAATCTGTCTAGAAGAAATAAAAGGTATATGAAATCTCTTGGATTTTGCTGTCCTACCGGAAATATTGCCAGTGTATTTTTTAATAATACTAAATCACTGTAAGTTCATTTATATGAGTGTCAATGTATTGGTTTTCGTTTGTACTACTTTGTATGCAAGGATTTGGACAATGAAGATTTGTATAAATGCATGTGAGTGACAGCATCCAAATGGGAGCCATAGATAGATAGATACTTGATCCTTGATCCCCAGGGGGGAATTCTGGGGTTGCAGCAGCATAACAGTATCACAAAAACAGAATATAAAAATATAAAATACAAGGCCTAAATAAAATAGAATACACAATAAACACAATAAATAAAGTCAAAGAACATGACCCTCACAGTGCTTCCAGGTGAGAGTAAGCCCTTTGTAGCAGGCAGATGATCGCATCATCCACTCCGATGTGGGGCTGGTAGGCAAATTGCAGGAGTGATGTACTCACCATGGGTCTGAGGTGAGCGAGGACTAGCCTTTCCATGCTCTTCATCATGTGGGATGTTAGTGCTACTGTTAGTGCCATTGTCAAACCTGTTGAAAAACAGGTCGTGCTCCAGCATGGTACAAGGCAACCGGGCCTAGTGTGAGGACACCCTAACATGCCTCCTGGGCCATCCGATCTCAAGTCAACACCTCTAAGTACAGGTGTGAATGCACCCAAGACGCATTGAGGATACATTGAGATCTGATCGCTCAAACCACATCTGGAGGTGGTCTGGGCCGCATATGGCCACATTCTTTTAGCAGTGTGAACGCGAATGTGTCCTGGGCCACATTGAAGGACTGCCTACTCAACTGACGTCCTCTGTATAAGCGGTAGAGCTGTCAAAATTGGCCAAAAATGATGTTCGATTTTTTTTGACATAACTACTTGTATATAGCTATTTATTTCAACATAAACATGTCTTGATCAACATACCTACACATTACAAAATAAACTAATAAAATAATGTCCTATACCGTAAAAATTCATTTAAGGACCTAGATCGATCGATATCTCTCTCTCTGTCTCGCTCTTGCACACATCCCTTTCTCTTCTTCTTCTTCTCTCTCTCTCTGCGCCAGTTGGTGCTAGAGTGAGAACTGAGAATGCGCTGTCTCTCGGAGCAAGATCAAATGATTGATTGGTAATAGAGTGGTGCAGGGATGACGTATTTTTGTTGGCCAACCCAGAAGTTAGCATGCCCTGCTCCCTCGACAAAAAGCCTATGGGATTTTTGCATTGGATTTTGGATTGTTGAAGAAAATAAACTCTGTGGCAAACAAAAGTTTATGATACCTAAATGTTTTGTTCAGCAAGATAATCTTCACAAATGAACACCACTTTTATGATTTTTGAAGCGTAAATGCAATCGCCAGAAGTAAAAAGCTAACATTAGGCTATAAACGAACTACACCACAGTCGCATGACTTCATCGTCACCACCACTAAAAATACTATAAATTGATAAATCTACAAGTTGGAAAGTTTGAGTTAGAATAGTTTGGAAGAGCGCGAGTATAAACACAACTAGAGGCTGTAAAGGCGGAGTAGTGAGGAGATGAGTTACCGTGTTCGGCGTGATGGCATTTAATGTCCCCGACAAAAACTGTAGTCTCATTTAGCCACTTGTTAGCAACCGCCTTTTTTAAGACACGTAAAAGCTTCAAAATTCATGAGTTGGGTATTTACTGACGTATTTTATCTCGTAGAACAAAACGTCAAAACCTCTTAAGCTTGTGTTAACCACAGATCTTATTTCAGGCATCTAACCAAAACCC
>CABFOQ010054266.1:0-19679 GCA_900660455.1 Gephyroberyx darwinii
ATTTGATCAATAGTCGATTCTCGATGATACAAAGGCATGTACTAAAATTTCTGCGTTTGCCTCTGTTAGCATGGGTCGAATCTTGGCAATATTGCGAAGATGATAAAACGCTGTTTTAGTGGTCTCCTTAATATGCAACTCGAATGAGAGGGTAGGGTCAAATTTTACTCCAAGGTTTTTAATGTTCTGGGAGATTACACAACTATCAAAATTTAGAGTACTATTCTCAAACGGATGTATATGTCTATCTGGTCCTACAATCAGCACATTTTTGCCATTAAGGGCTATACAAATAAATGTGATTTGATTTGATTAGCCTTGAGGGAGTGGCTCAGTCTCTTCTCAGAGTACGGTTAAACAAGTTAGCTCACACTAGCTCAGGTTCCTGCCGATGGATACTAGCATCTTGCCTACATGTCCTGGTCTACTGCTCCTGTCCACTGACGCTGTTCATGTTTGCCTGTGTGAGTGAGAGTACATGAATGAGTCTGCTTGCATGTATGGATGTGTGTGGGTGTGTATCCTATCTGCTTCCAGGCTGCAGCTGGGCAGTGTTGGCACCTGCATGGTCCCCTAGTCCTACAATGACGCTGACTGAGCTGCTGTTTGCTGTGATGCCCCACAAAAGACCAGGATGTCCCACCCAAATAAACTTTCATGCACTCTGTACACGCTACTTGCCCAAACTCAAATATTTTCATATATGATGAGGGTGGAAGACGGCAACCTTTCACTAAACAGGCAGGTAGGTCCATTATGTAGTGCAGAGACGGTTAGCGCAACCGGCAAATGCGCTATGCACAGTGCCTGTGTAGTTACTGCCTGTAACACTACTTAAAAAAGGGATGCTAGTGTCACTAGACACTGGGATCTCTTGAAGAAGGAGAAGTAATTGGGCAGAGGTATGGTGCAAAAGAGTGGTGGCTTATTAGCCAAATAATACAAAAAAAATAACTCAACAATAAGATTATTAGATTAATTTAAATCAACTATTACACAGCCTCACAGCAAGCTGTTATCCTCTCACCCCCTTAAACTCAAATGACCAGCTTTTATACCTTCCTCAGCCCTACCTAGATTGGACTAAACCATTACACTAGAAAGTATAGGGTAGGCTATGCTGTAGTAGTGTTTGCATTCATTGATCCACAATAAGAGACACGATTGTACATGCTATTAACTATCTGCTAACTATAAAGTTAAGTATTGTTCAAAACAATAAGGGCAGTGTAGCTGCCACAACCCAGGCTCCAATGAGGGTATCCCCCCTCAATGATTGACTAAAGCTCTGGACACCTGGACTGAATTGGGAGCCAGTGTACGTGGCCCCCTTAAATACAGGGATGTGGCCACGTGCACTCCCTTTCATTGGAGACAGCATCCTGAGCAGGTAAGCCACAGCTCTGATGTTGGGGAGATTAGGGTCAGGTGAAACGGTAGGGGAAGCCGTTTCACAGCCTGGTTCTGAAAATGACAGTCAAGTAACCTAATGAGAAACATATGCAAAGGTGGGAAAAACACCAGTCTAGTTAAGCGCTTCACAGAATGAAAAGACAAGCAAAACTATTCACTACTGTAAACTAATCTACTCAATGGGAAAAATGAATGGTTTCTTTTTTGGGGTTTTATTTTTCTGGATATGGACTGGACTTTTCTGGATAGTGACTTTGTGCACAGCATCAGTCAGTGCATCTACACGGTGGGCAGCAGACCTAGTAGACAGGGGCAGCAGCTTGACAGACGCAATGATGCCATCCATAGACCTGTCTGTAGCCAGCTCCCCCAAAACTGTCACTATGACCTCTTTGAATACTTCTGCGTCTGTGAATGGCCTATTGTGTCTTGCGAGCACCCAGGAAGCATTTAGGGATGCACTTACCATCTGCTGTTCTCGCACAAGGACTTTGCTGCTGTGTGCATAGCTAGCTGTCATTGCATCAATTTTGCAGTTGTAAGGCTCTGTCTGAGGTATAAAGGCCACCTTGACCGTGCCATGCTTTGACTCATAATGTGGTCCAATATTGTATTCTTTGCACACAGCAACAGCTACTGACATTGGTCTTTTCAGTCCTGCGGGAAAATTCATGCACTGTGCCATATCTTAGTCAATTAGCCCTATGTCTCCTAATGATGTTGTCTTCATTTCAGTTCTCTTTTCCTCATTTCTTTATCGTTCCATTCTTATTGTTAAGTTTCCCCTATCCTGTACCTGCACTGCACAGTCACTGAATGGTTTGAGTATGACAATGATATGAATCATATGCTATAGCCCTTGCAGTCACCAGATCTCAACCCAATTTAACACCTGTGGGAGATTTTGAACTGAGGTGGTAGACGGCGCTCTCATCATCAAAACACTAAACGAGGGAATATCTTTTGGAAGAATGGTGTTCCATCCCTCCAGTAGTACGAGAGACTTGTAGAATCTATGTCAAGGCGCATTGAAGGTGTCCTGGTGGCCCAACACCTCACTAAGACATTTATGTTGGTTTTTCCTAATTTGTCACCCATCTGTACATTACCAGCACTAAAATCACTGAATACTTCATTAAACTTGAATTTGAAGACAACGTTTGGAACAAGGCAAACTTTTATGGGGGTAATTTTTTTTCTTTATTGTGCAATCAAAAAATATTTTGATAAAAGCAAAACATAATTTTGAGATCAAATAATTATTTGATTCATTTATGTTGCAAACAAAAATATTTAAGACTTAAAATCTTTTGGTTGCAAGTTGAAATCTATGAACTATTGAAGTTTTTTGGCCTTTTTATTCACATGGCAATGCATTTTGCAATTGGCAATTATTTGATGAAAAAATAAAATGAAAGCTTAATCAATTGCATTCCGACCAAGGTAGGTTTTAACCATTTGTTTTTTCGGTACAATTGACACAGGCAGAAACTAGAAACAGGTCGTTTTTTCATTTCTAAATTTTGACCAAAAAAACAAAATTTACCTTGATTTCTTGTTTTCCCGTTCTTACTGACACAACAAATTTACCACTCAATGTTTTGTTTTCATTGGTGGGTGGGCCTTCAGCGCCTCCTTGGTTCTGATTGGCTAGTGTGCTCTATCAATTATGTTTGCGCTGTACTCTTCAAAATAAAGGTTCTACCTTTTTGCCTTTAGACAGACACAAAAATATATATACTGCGAAACATAGACAAACAGACAAGGCTACGCTACGATCACAGACCGTACTTGTATTGGCAGCTGATGCCCTTTAGCCTTTAATAATTGATGATTATAATTGAATAATTTATTATTATGCTCTTACTGAGAGGTGCCGCACATTATTTTGTTTTATGACCTACAATGACAATAAAAATGCACTGTCTTTCATTTTCAAATGTTCTGTTGGTGAATGGATTATAAAGTAATGCAACAGCGTTTTATTGTATTGCCTGTTCATGTGCAGCTGAGTGACCATAACGCATCATATCTATTTTGAAAATGAAAGCACTTTAGTAAGTTTTCCTCAGGATGTACTGTGGACAGTAAAGTCTGTTCTCAATAATCAGAAAGATCAATGGCATAGAACCGACAGCAAGCACGCCAAAAGTATATATATAAAAATAAATAGAAATGTGGATATATTGCCAGCTAGACAAAAAAAACCCAGATAGGCATCTATAGATAGGCGTTTATGCAGTGAATAATCTACAGAGACAGTGAGCATCATATGAAGCGTCAACTATTGTGCAGTAAATCTGTTTGGGACATCTCATCCTGGTAGTATCAGTTAGAATCAAGCTCTCACTGGACTGTAGCCTCCATCAGCTGTTATCATGTACATGGAGCCACTTGATAACTGGCAAAACACACTCAATGTAATTCGGCAGACTGGTTAGAGATTCATCCTACCTGATATGGTCTAGTTAGCTAAATCCCTGAGTAAGAAAAAAAAAGGGGCATTGGACCTTTGTAACCCATATATTATAATTATGTCTGTATGCTACCTGCTATCCATCCATAAGGTATGGATGGATAGCAGGTAGCATACAGATGTGATTTTGAAATTCAGCTAAGAAATAATATCTAGGACCCCTACTTTACAACGCTAGGGACAACAGCGATGGCAGAATAGTTTCTGTGGTAAACACACAAACATTACAATCCCTTATCAACCTAACTTTACTAAACATAAGCCACTAGCCCGAGGGGTTAGATGTGATAACAGTAATGTAGCTACCATTGCCATGACTCACATGACATTGTTATTGAAATTTGGTTTTGTGAATTCACACTATTCACGTTAGCTAACTTAATATTAACTTGGTGCATTAAGCATAACAGTGACAGTAAAATACAAAATTGGGTTTCATTTACCATAATAAAAAGATACCACTGCAGTCATATGCTAGATTGTATATTGCCAATGCTTTGTTCAATTTTGAAAATTTACCAACCCTGGTTAGTGTTAGTGTGTTATCTTAACGTGTTCATTCGTGACCATACACCTGGTCTGACAAGCTGGTATCTATATGATAGATTGCCATCTTTCAAGTCTTCATTAAAGTGTCTTGCTTTAACAAGAAAGGTATCCACATGGTGAAAACTTGAATGACCACATAAAGAAAACCTGATTGAGCAGTATTGAGCAACGTGTGTTTGGTGCCACCCATCTGGTTGTGGAAAAGAGAGACCACATGGACATCATCCTCCGTTCTCAAAAGACTTAAGAAGATGATGCTACAATCAACTTACAGTTCAGCTTTTCTGATGTAAAGACAGACCCACAGTTTACAGTAGCAGCTTATGTGACTCATTGAAGGATCTCTCCAATTCAGTTATAGGTACAATTTCTTTCCTGTGTAGGATCTTCTTTTGTGCTATAACTGATGCGAGATAGTCATTGCATATTTTTACAAATACAGTTTAAATAACTAGCAGGCTGGAGTTCAAGGATGAAACAACCCCAGTGCACTAGTTCACACAAGTGAAAAGTACTTTGAGATTAACAGGGTCTAGATTAGGAAACATCTGGAACTGGCCAACTAGATGTTCACCTGGGAGCATCAATGCAACAGTGTTACTGTTATTACATCTAAACCCTCGGGCTAGTGGTTTATGTTGTTTAGGAAAGTTAGGTTGATAAGGGATTGAAATGCTTGTGTGTTACCACAGAAATTATTCTGCCATCGTTGTTGTCACTAATATTGTAAAGTAGTGAGCAACCACTAACTTTAGCTAAGTTACTTTGCTAGTGTTAGCTAAGTTGTTAGCAAGCTACTAACGTTACCCAGGCCTAGCATTAGCTTGTAATGCCTCAGCATGAGAATGTAAATAAACACAAAATGCCAACAACGGCCCTACTGTAATAAACTAATATCTAAATTCTAGGTTGAACATATGGAGGTAGAAAGCAACTTACCGATAAAGAAGAACAGTATCGGCGTGGTCAAAGTGAAGTACGGGCTGTTACCCAATTTGTCAGTCACTGAACGAGGAAGTGACGTCCTAAGACCCACCTTGATGAGAGCACTGACAGATTGCATTGCCATTTGAATTTTGACACCAAAAGAGCATGGTGACAAGTAAATGCAATAGACAGGGTTGTATGGTGTATGGTGCTGTTTCATTGGCACAATTAATTGCCATTTAAATAGAGACCAAAAAACCACGGCAGAGGCGTTGTTAGGATCTTGAAACATTGGGGGCTTATAAGATGTGAGACACTGTGCACTACCAAAAGGTTCCGGGTCAGGTGCATAGGCTGGCTTCACAACATGAAATCAAAATAAACAAAATGAGAGCAAAACAATAAAAAAATAAAATAAGAGCCTTGACGTTGATGAAGTAGTCATATGCTAGATTGTATGTTGCCAATGCTTTGTTCAATTTTGAAAATTGACCAACCCTGGACTCAAAGCTTCTGCTTCTATTGTGTGACAAGGGCTCCTTTTAAACTGGGACAAACTGTGTTAACTCTGTCTGATACTCTCCTCTTCTTCAGCTCTCCAGTAGCTCTTTTGGTGTCTCATCTGTCAAGATTCAAGATTCAAGAACTTTATTTGTCACATACACATGCAGGATGTGCAGTGAAATGAAAAGCGGCAATGCTTCCAATCGTGCAAAAAAAATAAATAAAAATAAAAAGTAACTACAATAAAATATTTTCATTACATTATCCAGTATTAACAGTGGTGTACTTGAACATAAGTAACAGTATTTATAATGGAATTAGATAAATAAATATAAAAAAAATATGTGGCAAAGATGAAAATATGTATGGTCTCTATATGTGTCTCTCTCTCTGTGTGTGTGTGTGTGTGCATGGGATAGCCAGTGTGTAGAAGTTAAAGTACAGTCCTGATGGCCTGAGTTTCTCTGTTTTGGCTGCGTGACTGCGGAGTTGCTTGTCTGACCATAGCAGCTGGAACAGTCCATTGTTGGGGTGGTGAGGATCTGTGTGTCGCACTCTCCACCTCCTGTAGCCTCGCCTACGCCTCGTCCTTTTTCTTTAAGAAAAAACTTCTTATATCCATAGCTATATAGCTGCCAAGTGCCAAAAAAGCCCTGTAACCGGTGTGCACGCGCTCTCTCTCTCTCTCGCTCTCTCACACAAAATGCGCCCGTAGTGTGAAGTAGATGTGCAGCTTGAATTTTTATTGTTATTATTATTATAATAATAATAATAATAATAATAATAATAACTAGAGTAGGTTACATTTTCTCAAGAAAATTGGTGTGCTTGCTTAAAATTGCTTAATGTTTAAAAATTAAGTAGAATTCATTAGAAAGATAATGTGTTAAGAAGTAGTAGAGGCAGAAGTAATAGCAGCAGTAGAATCAGAAGTAGTTAAAGCTGAAGTAATAGCAGCAGTAGAGGTTTTAGTTGTAGCAGCAGTTGAAGCAGAAGCAGCAAAAAGCAGTATGAATGGCAGAAGTAGGAAAGCAGAAGAAGGAATAGTGGTAGTAGCAGAAGTAGTGACAGCAGAAGTAATAGCGGCAGAAGAAGCAGAAGTAGTAAAAGCAGAAGGAGTAGCAGAAAATGTAGCTCTGTCTCCACTTCCCTCTGTGTACAGAGTGAGCACAGCCTATCCTCCCTGGGTATCCAGGTCTGTCTATGGTGACCAGTCTCCAGGGTCAGGCTGTCCTCCCTGGGTATCCAGGTCTGTCCAAGTCTGTCCATGATTCTCTGATTCTGTATCCCACCCCATTATTTATGAAATCCATAATCCCTTTTACAGGTATCGGTATTCTATCTTCTCTTAACTCTGTAATCTGCTCCCTTACTCTTTGATATCTGTTACACTTCTGATTCTCCTTCTTGGCAAATACCACATTGACCTGTTGGATGTTTCTTCAGATCATCTATTGGTCAATAGTATTCCCTTATTCTTGCCCATTCCTATTCTTTACCCCAAAGCACACCAGGACATTAGTAGTAGAAGTATTATCAGAAGTAGTAGTGGGAGAAGTAGTAGTAGTAGCAGAAGCAATAGAAGCAAAAGGGTTATGGTTAGGGTTAGCACACTAATAATAAGTATGCAGAATAACAATAGTATAAATGTTCAAAGGAACGTTAGTTAACGGTACTTTCAATTAAAACAAAGTTTTTAACTTTATCTAGCGTAATGCTGTTTTATCAAAGATAGCTATCTAACAGAGCTTGTTCTGTTGTCTGCGTTAGCAGGTAGTCAACTGAAACTGTTTTTTCTATGGCTTTGTATGGGTTGTACTCAGCAGCACTGTAATTCACTGGCGCACCACCACCTTGGACTAAGTCAGCTGAGCCGGGATTGACTCTTATGTTAATTACTTATATACATATGTACATTACTTTTAATGGGCTCTTGGGACCAAGTTCCAAAAATCACAGCCCAGCTTTACCTTATCTTTTCCATATCGTCTCAGAAGTCTATAGGGCCATCCCCTAATGCTGCTCTTCTTCTGTGCTTCTCTCAGCACCAGTCCCTCCTGCCCCACCTGCAACCAGTATTCACCCTGCAGGCCACAATGTGCTGCTGCATCATTTTGCTGCACCGCCACCCAGAATTCAGATGCTGCATGGAGAAAAGAAGGGAGAGAATCTAATTAGGCTTTACTATGCAAATACAACAGCTTGCAATATGACAAGATAAGATAATGGGAACAACTCTAACAACTCAACTCTACAGTAGGGCTTCAACATCAATGGGACAAACAACCCACAAAATAGGTGAAATAGAGTATTGTTCCATAAATGTGTAATGAAGGTTCAGACAGTGTTACAGTGCTACAGTGCTACTCTAAGAGGACAACCCTCAACAGTAGGAGTTGAAGGGATGAAACAAGAGGGTAAACCGGTGGTGAGTAGAGGTGAGTTGAAGGGAGAATGAGGGCCAGACAAAGGGAAGGAGAGTAACATGGTGAGGAAGAGGAGGGTGTAGAGTACAGTAATCTATTCACCTTCGTTTCTGGAGCTGTAAATCTGGTTCTCCTTCATATGAAGCTGAGAGCTTGAGCCACATACATTACCTCTCTGAGAGAGAAAGTGGGATGGAGACAGAGAAAACAAGGGGGAAAGAATGTATATAGTCAGGCAAAATATACATGAATTCTTCAGATACATATACAGTTGGATGCCTTGAACATTTTCAGAACTGTAGCAGTCACGAAAATAATTGCAATTTCATTGTATTTCTTTGCAAAATATAATTGAATTTGTTTGATGTTTTCCTTGTTCTGTTTCAACTCACCTGAAAGGCGATATCACACACCCTTTCTACCCAGTCCACACACTCATCTTTCACTGCAGCAAACACCATTGATCTCTCCTCTGTCTCCACACAGAATGCTGACATGTTCTCCTATAAAGACCATAGACAAACTGAAGCTTTCAGATGAACAAATCAGATTAATGAGGTTAACTTAAAACAGATTTATATGGTTCTTAGTCTGAAATCTTATGTTCACAAGTTAAAGACAGCTGAGGCCTTCAAAACCATAAGGGTAGTTTGATATTTTTAGAAGAAATGTTTGCACGGGTTGCCTATGTTCATAGTGAATGTAGATTCAGATGGTGCCTACCCTTCAAACTACCAAATATTAGGATTGACGATTCATTTGAAACTATTCAACTATTAAATGAAAGGTTTACCATGGGGCAGGCCTCAGCATGTGGGGGGAGTCTGAGGACACTGGTCACTTCTGACAGTCTGACCACCTTCATCTTCCTGTCCCCATGGAGCTGGTGATGTCTCCTTACCCCAACACCAAGATCACCTCCAACACCGCCCCCTGGATAGAGTTTATTCCACACGTCAGTCATATTAAGTTGAATGCCAATTACCAGTATGTGCCAGTTTTAAAAGAGGTCTAATAATCTTCAGCAACATGAGGCAACTACCATATCCACAGAGGTCTAATAGTCGCTTGCTAAATTGCAGGAGCATCAGTCACAGAAACTGCAAAATTATTTAATGTGGCAACAGGAAGTGATTGGACAACACATGCCAAACTGTTTTGACAAATAGTGGTGGTCGAAACCCACTGAATGGGAAAGACTACAGGGGTTTTTCGAGACGCCTGAGGTCATCTTTTTAGGCAACCTTTGAAAATTATTTAGTGCGATATAGGGAATTAATTGGTACATGTTAATTGTATGGAAATTGCATTTGGTTATTCTTTTCAAATTCTAAAAGTGAATGGGTTTAGCTTTAAAACACACATTGATGGTTGTTAAGGTTTTGTGTGTGTATGTTTAAGGCCTAATAAACAAGACCATCAAGACCATTTTAACCATGAGATGATGTGTTAAAAACACATAAAGATCGATAATGTCATCATCCGTGATATGTGAAAGACAGGGAGGGGCAGTATTCCCTTCGCCTAGAAAGTGCACGGAAAAAGGGAGAGGCAGTCCTTTTCGGGTAACCCCCAATAAAATAGCGCTGAGTGAGATTGGTTCTCACTGTTGGTATATATATATATATATATATATATATTTTTTTAAAGAATTTATTATACATTGTATAATTAGATATATTGATATAAAGTTTTACTGAATTGTAACAGGATCGCCATGGGTGCTAGCAACAGCCATTATAAAAACCTTCAGGGTCCAGGGAAAAGTATGCATGAGAAATATAGTTCTGTTTCCACACAGTTTTTGCCAAAATGGCATAAAAAAAATCAGGATTTCCTCAATATGGGAGTTTTAATCATACCTCTCTTAGAGCTTTGAGAAAAAGAATGGCTAAGAGATTTGATGAAAAAATTAAAAAGGCTAAAGTCCGAGCTGCCAAAAAGGTTAATGACAAGTGGACAAAGCAGATTGAATGTTTGAAGTTGTGGGAGAAAGAAGCAGATAATAGAGAGAGAACTGAGAAACTGTGTAAAAGTGTTAAGGCGTTTCGTTGGGTGTGGATGAAAAAATGGTGCAGTTGACGCCCAGAGCCTTTGTTAAAAAAAATAACAGGCACAACTTACTATACGACGTCATTTTGTGATCATGTACCAGAGTTTGACCCAACATTGTCACGAGATGGTTCCTTTGAGGAATCCCAGATGGCATTGCTGCATGAACTCATAGATCCTCCCAACCCTTCAGGGCCTCCTGAGTGGGATTACAAGTATATGTTGAATGTGTTGGGGTCTGGGGCACCATTGGTCGAAGGGTCTGTCACGTGGGTCAGATGATTTGCAATCGTCTCAAAGTAACATCTCCTTTTACTGCTATGGTTAGTGTCCATAAACTGGATGATTTATTAGATTGTCCGGGGAGGGAGCAGCCTCCACAGCAGGGAGGTGTAGCTTCCTCTGGTGCACAGCCACTTCAACAACAACAAGTAGCTTTCCGTGGTGTACAACAACAGTACTCACCAAAGGTGAAACACCACCCACAGGTGGAAAATGGAGCTGCAGGAAGTGCATCTACGATATCAGACAGCAAAAGCTGCAGCGTCACCTCTCAGCCATTTGCCTCCACCATATGCTGGACTACTGAACCATGCCTTGAATACACCTGTTACTGCTGCATGGAGTCCAGCAGGGCATTGGGAAATAACGCCTTTTGACTTAACTGGCCTGAGTACAACTAGGTCAGGAACTGTTTATCAACCCATGACGTCAAATCCAATGTTGGATTCTTTGTCTGCAACTGCACAGGGAGGAGCAAATAAAGGTGTTCTGGACAACTCATTTCTTGGTCCAATGATAGAATGCCCTAATGGCTCCGAAAGCCTAAGAATAATGGTAAAATGTTTTCAGATGCTCTAAGGAAGATGGTGACACAGTGTAAACCCACCTCAGCTGAATTGGAGCATGTCTGTGTGACCAAAATGGCCTGGGGAGAAGTTAAGCCTGCTAACTGGGATTCCACTACACCATGGGAGACTGGCCCTGACTATCCTTACCAAACTCAGTTGATAGTTTTGTGTCAATTACTAGAGACACAATTCAAACCAGTTATAAATATGACAATTGTGAATGCATGTGTGCAAAAACCAGGAGAGACGGTTGATGACTATTTCTCCAGAAAGCTCCAAGTTTTTACTAACTAACTAACTAATACCGCGAATGATACTGTGTGGGAGAGACAGTTTGTTCAGACCTTTTTTGTCAGGCATTGTGTGGCATGGCAAAGTGCCAGACTGAACAACGTTAAAAGATACTATATACATGCTGAGACTGTTGTTCAGGATGAAAGAAACCAACAAATTAAGAAATCCAAAGCAACATCTGAGAAGCTTCAGCTGGTTCCATTGGCCTATTGTGCTCCATCTGGCAGAGGAAGAGGCAGAGCCAGAGACCATGGACAAGGGAGAGGCAGGAGTTTCTCTTTTGGCGACAGAGAAGGAAGTGATGTCTGGAAGTGTGGTCGAATGGGTCACTGGGCCAGAGATTGTACTGCCACAATGCCAGAGGAATGGGAAGGTGAGTGAGGAACGTCACACCCACCACCTGGCAATGAACCATCACAAAGGTCATGACTACCTGCGCAAGTTTCAAATCTTTCCACCGTTTGTCAGGAGGAGAGTAAAATATCCCAAATGAGTGACTCTGAAAAAGCTGACCTATTATATTTTTCTCTCCGCTACAAGTCTGAAGAGCTCCCAATTTTTAAGATCACAGTCCATGGTACTACTTATGAAATGTTGGCAGACACAGGGGCTACTGAGTCATCATTTAGATCAACAGCAGAAGCTTTCGGGATATCTCAAAGAACTAAGACCTGCACTGGAGTCTCGGGAAAGCCTATAAAGTGCAAAGTGACTGATTTGTGTCGAGTTGAATGCGAGGATTTTGATGATTTTGCATTCATTTCTCTTTGTCCCGAAATGTCCAGTGAA
Organism: Gephyroberyx darwinii; assembly: GCA_900660455.1. NCBI lineage: Eukaryota > Metazoa > Chordata > Actinopteri > Trachichthyiformes > Trachichthyidae > Gephyroberyx > Gephyroberyx darwinii. The sequence continues at coordinate 12,282 of CABFOQ010054266.1, forward strand.
TCTAGCAGGAAGAGACCTATGTGCTCTGGGCCTGACTATTGTTTGCACTGAAAGAGACTTAATGTTGAAAAAATGTTGACGAACATTCGGCTGTTATGGTGTGACAATCCACAACTGTTCCTAGGTATGATTATTGTTGGGATATTGATCCCTCTCCAGCTATACAAGAATTGCAGGATTTTGTTGAAGCTAATAGTAATGAAACATTTGTTAGAAATGATTCACGCACCTATAGGTGTGTGTCTCATGTCGCATATGAAGGCGCAGATGAGCAGTTTGAGAAAGAATGGGACAGACAGGTCAAAGGGTGAACTACAGAGAAGGAGTCATCATCCATCCTTTCCATTGCACATTGAGTGCTCACAAAGCAGTTGAATTGGCAGATCAATTTCCCACTGTGGTCCATAATTTTATGATGGACAATTCTGAGTCTAAAAATACCCATCCAGCATTGGAGGGGGTTCCTAAACAGTTGTTCCTAAACAGGCCCAACAAGCGACAGTATCCTCTGAGACCTGATGCAGAACAAGGCATGACTCCCATTATTGAGCAACTCTTGACGGATGGAATTATTGTTCCATGTCCAACATCTCCATGTAACACTCCACTGCTTCCAGTGAGAAAAGCTGATGGAAAATCCTGGCTACCTGTTCAAGATTTGCACGCTGTAAATGAGGCTATTTGCTCGAGCACCGGTTGTACACAACCCAGCCACGATTTTGTCTTCTGTGCCTGGCAATGCAAAATGGTTCACTGTGATAGATTTGGCTAATGCTTTCTTTAGTGTTCCAGTTGTTCCGGCATCACAATGCTGGTTTGTCCAAATACACTTGGACTAGAGCTCCCCAAGGATTACAGAATCACCGGTTTATTCAGCCGCGTTGCAGGGAAATTTGGCAGGTTTTGTATTCCCTAAAGGGAGTACTCTGATTCAGTATGTGGATGATTTGCTCCACATTGTTCCACATCTGAAGACAATTGTAACGCAGATACAAATGCCCTGCTGAAATATTTGGCTTCGCAAAGCGTCGCTTACAAAACTCCAACTGGTAAAACATCAAGTGCACTACCAAAGTCATGACATTTCACAAAACAAACTGACAATTAGCACAGACAGAATTCAAGCAGTGCTGTCAATGCCTAAACTGGTGACAAAGAAGCAGGTGTTGTCTTTTTTAGGATGCACAGGCTACTGTAGACAGTGGGTCTGTGATTATGCTAAAATAGCTCAACCGCTTTCAGAAGTGGCACATGCGACTGGACTTGGACTCCTGAAGCTACTGATTCTTTTGTGAAACTGAAGGAAGCGTTAGCTTCCGCTCCTGCTTTAGGCATTCCTGATATGTCTTGGCAGTTGATGAAAAGAATGGGTTGTATAATGCTGTTTTGCTTCAAAAACACGGTGATAAATTTAAAAAGGTTGCCTACTATTCTCAAAGACTTTCGGCGGTTGAGAGAGGTCTTCCCCCTGTTTTAGAGCTGTGGCTGCGGCTGCAGCAGCAGTAACAGCTTCCGCCTCTTTGGTGGCTTACAGACCTCTGACTGTTTTGGTTCCACATGCCGTATCCACTATTCTTCTACAGGCCAAAACGGCTCACTTTACCCCGGCTTCCACTCTTCATTATCATCAATGGTATCATCAAGACTATTGCAATGCCCTCTTTTCAGCCTTACCTACTGGACGCACTAAAAATCTCCAACTGATACAGAATGCTGCTGTCAGAATCCTGATCAAAAGTAGAACATTCGACCACACCTATCCTGTCCTCATTACACTGGCTCCCAATTCAGGCCAGGAGCTACTTCAAGGTGGTTCTACTTACATACTTAAATACATGGAATGGCACCGTCGTACTTATCAGATCTTATCACACCATATAAACTGCCTCACGCCCTCAGATCATAGGACGCTTACAACAGTCAAAAAGAAAACAGAGCTTTTTCTTACTGGACACCCTATCTCTGGAACAGTGCCTGCCTCAATCAGAGAGGCAGGCTTTATTGAATGTCAAGGCTAAAAACCTATTTATTCTCTTCATCATTTGACTAAACGTAGCCTTGGGCATTCAGGGAGTAGCTCAGTCTCTTCTCAGAGTAAGGCCAGACCAGTGAGCTCATCCTAGCTCAGGTTCTTGCCCATGGATACTTACCATTCACATACTTAGCATACTTAGCATTCACTCACTTGTCCTGTTTTCAATATGAACCCTTTTAACTTAAACTGAGGTCAACTAAACCAAGGTCAACTGTGTTCTAGACAGAACAAACTGACCTACCAAGCGACACACAAGGGGCGTATATATATACACGCTAGGGCTAGCCTAACAGAGAAATAACTCTATAAGGCTAATAAAACAAATGAAAACAAGGATCCATTCATAGTAAGTAATAATGACAATTGTGTCAAAGTAAATTTCCAAGGAACATAAAGAGTACAAAGTTTGCAGAATCTCCAATAAAGTTCTCATAATCTGGAGATCTGATGCAGAGTATACAGTCATATAGCAGGCGCTTTTATCCAAAGCAACTTACAAGTTAGAATTGACACTATATATTGATGATAAATCGAATGGCCTTGCTACTGAATTTTTAAATAGTAAGTCATTTGAGTATACCTTAGTTTAGACTGAATATATGCTCTCTGGTTCTGATCACTGATTGTGTTTTAATCTTCTTTTCAAGGTGTCACAAAATACCACAAGTGTACTTTTCTCTCACATCTTTACTGGCAGGAAGTTCTCAAAAATTTGCTATCCCACACAAAAACAGGGACAGATCATAACAGAAGGATAGGATATTAACAAGTCATTTTTCAGTCAACACTAGTGACAGTTTAGCAATGCTTTTGTTACAATTGTTTGACGAATTACAACATATTGAAATATACATTCTTTTTATCAAGAGGTTAACTGTACAATTTGACGGAGAAAAGACAAGAGAGGGGCAAGACAGCTTGTTCCCAGAGCTGCTGGAGATGTCTATGTGGCAGTTTGAGATTGAAGTCTTGATAGATGTGGCTTCCAGGTGTTCATTCTTGCTAATGTTGTCATACCAGATCCATAACGCAGTTGGAGATGACTGAATCGGAGCACCAGGAGTTGTTAGCAATACACGGTACCCCTTCCTTCAACTGGCATGATCCAGGTGAGCTGTGGGTGGTCGAGCCCAGAACTCCAGGGGCCAAATGTATAAACCATGCGTACGCACAAAAAGTGTACTTTGTGCCACTTTCCACGCAGGTTTCCGAGTGTATAAAAATCCACAGGCGGCGAGAATGTGCGTACCGGTACGCATTCTTCACACCATGTGTACCATACACAGTTTTTTGAGGCAGTTTAGTGTGATGTTGCAAGTTGGCAAAAAAGGATAATAAAAGTGTGAATTTGGGTGACATTTTATTTAAAGCTTTTTTCTTTCACTACATTGTGTTAGGATGTAATCTATAGTTTTAAAAAAAACTTCACTATGGTTACATAGTGATGCGTGAGTGGTTAACAACCTTTTTTTGACAAGCCTTAATTTCGTTCTATGTTGAGTAAATATATTTGTCACTATGCATTATAATAATTGTAATGATCTTTATATAATTAAACAAATAAATACATTATCTTTATATAAATAAAGATTATTATTCTGTATTATTGGGGAGTAAGAATAACTTACACTATATAAAGGCTGTAGCCGTGCGTAATGGCTGTGCCAAATGATACAATGGCTGCTTTAGCGTTGCTGGAAGATATTGCTATTGCACAATTTAGGCGAGAACGAGTCTTCAGAGACTGTACTGATTTTCTGGCCCATGATGATGACGACTCGCTATTGCGCCGCTTTTGATTTCCAAGAGCTGTTCTGTTGGAATTGGGCCCTGTGTTGGAACGGCACTCTCGGAGAAACCCTGCCATCCCCGTCCATCTACAGGTTTTGACAACAATCAGGTTTCTAGCGACGGAGCTTGCGGACAGATCAGGGATATCCCAGTCTGCCCTGAGCCGGGTCACGCCCATGGTGTGGGCATAATTTCTTAATAGATACATCAGGTTCCTTTTACACAGCAGCTGAACAGGCCAACATCAAAATGCAATTTGCAGCGATGTCCGGTTTCTCAAATGTAATATATGTATATAATATTGTATTTTATAATATGTATATAATATTTTATACCCTCAGGTGACAATGGGTATGCATTGAAGCCATGGCTAGTTATGCCATTTACAAACCCCCAGAGCGCACAACAGACGCACTGTAATGTGGTGCACAGCCGTGCGCACTCTTTGGTAGAGCGTTGCATTGGGCTTTTAAAAGGGAGCTGGTTTCGGTTACTTTCTGCCATTCAACTTGTTTCATTTTGTTAGTAATGCCAGAGCTTAGGCTTCCAAATAATACGTGATTTCTTCTGTCATTTTGATCAACCATTATTTCAAGTTCAGTTCAATTGCGCTTCTTCTTAAATGTCTCCGCCGTTTCTCCTCAAAACTAAACTAAATGCTGGCCCTTTATATGCAAACCAGGCAATTGGGGGTGTGTTGGAAGCCATTTATAGTAAATTGTGGGCATGGTCAAAAGGCTCGTGCATGTGCGCACAATTTCAGGATGATTGAGATGTATGAGGAAAAAACACGTGGGAACAGACGTACATGGGGTTTTATACATCTGACGAAAAGACTGCGTATGCATGTTTCCTGTTTTGTGCGTACACAGATTTCTACACCTAAATATACACAGAGTTTTACACATTTGGCCCCAGGTCAGATAAAATGAATGATAGGTCTGTGATTTTGGATGTCCATAAGTGTCTGTCGGTCATCTGTGGTCTTTTTAACCTTAGCTACTTAAGCAAAAAAAGTGGTAACAGTACAAAAATATAGTAAAAAAGTTGGGAGGTCGTCCACCAAGTGCCCCTTTTGGCACCATCTTGCAACATTGGACTTGATGATATTGGCAGAGCGTTCTCTACTATTAAAGTATACCTGGCAGCTACTGTAGCCTGGCATGTGAGCTTTGAAGGAAAGACAGTGGGGTAACATTCCTTTATCTGTTGCTTTAGGAGGGCTGCATGTTATTTACTCCCGTATCTAAGCCACTTCCCCTCATATGGGATTTGTCTATGGCATTGGATGTGCTTTCTAAACTTATATTTTATATGGCCGTGATGGCCCTTTGACCTGATGTAGTCACAAATCATTAAAAATGAATGTGAGAAATAAGTAGTGGGACAAAAAGCAAAAGCATTTTACCCAATTTCCCCCAGAACAAATGATTGTTTAAAATTAGTGCTTTTTCACAATGAACTGGAATCACAAAGTGGGACAAACATGGAACCAAACCCATAGCAACCTCAACCACGAGCACTAAAATGGGTAATAGAACAAACATTGTTGAATGGCAATTATGATGTAGTTTTGAAAATTCATTAGTGACATTAGATGACATTACCTCCAGTATCCTGGATCTCAAGTCTCCCTACTCCACTACGACTGGGGTGGTAAAGGGACAACCACACTGGCCTCCATTTCTGATGGTGAAAGAGAGATAGAGATTAAATGGCAGAGAAAGCAGGAGAGGGGTATATGGAAACCTAAGATCAGACTGGTGAAACACGCATGCTTTATTGCAACCAGTTAATGCCACAAAGTTTGCAACATGAAAATCTCCTCCTGCTTAGAGCAGTTCAACACAATAAGCCACAAAATGCTGTGCTGAAGCAAGCACACTAATAAAGAGGTAAATAAGAGAATATAATGGTGTTTTCACACTTTAAGTGGACTTAAATTTCCCGCAAAATCTGGGCCATGTATGAACACTGCAAACTAACTCTGACCCCCAAAAACTAAAGTCAGACCATCTCGAGAGGTGGTCTGAGTCTGAGGAGATGACAGGGCTCTGGATAAATGGAACAGTTTACTCAACATATTGAGTAGACTGTATTAGTGGGAAGTATGGGAAAGAAATGGATAACATTTGTTAAGAGCATATTATCATAATGAATCAGTTTGAGCAATGCAAAAAATATAACTGAAAAGTAACAGTTGGTGCTGATAGAGGATTGCTGGGGGAAAATTGCAAAAAATGTAAATGTTTAACTAAATAGGCTTATAATTGTCGTCACAGCCACAGTGGATATATTTCTCATTGATAAAGTACATTCTATTGCACTAATCACTCTAGGGAATCATACATTTCAGCACACTTACATGCAACAATAAATTGCATTCATTATTGATAACTACAGCCAACCATTGTAAGCTACCCGATATTTGATAGCATTATTTTATAGCCAGTGGGCAAATTGTCTGGAAACGCGACAAAAAAATGTGTTATGTGTAATACAATAAATCCTTATGGAAAGCAAAGGTGTTCTGTCTGTCTCTAAACACCATTGCCTGAAGAACAGCCCTTCTTACTGTCAGTTAATTCAGAAGTATCCCTCTGCACACTTTTTTTTTATTTCAACGCAATGTTTTTGTTCATCTCTGGTTTTGTCAATGGGATTCTTGCAGTAAAATGTAATGATTTTTCCAGAGAGTTGATTGGTATACAGGCAGGCTTTGTATCTGCTTTCATCTGATAGCCTGAACATAACATATACGCTGCATGGCTAACCTGCTCAGCCATACAGCGTATGTTACCATTGGGGTTCTACCCTGCTATAAATAGTGACCTTCATGAGGCTGAAAAGCCAGGGTTACGCCCAATATCAGCTTGCTAACCCACTAATCTCACTTGGTGAGACAAGCCCCTGGCTTGAATCTCCTCTCATTGTTACTCTAGGTAGTCTCACACCCATTGCGTATAGAAATGATCCAATCAGCTTCCTAAGCAAGGACACACCTTCTTTCCCACCCTCTTGGCAAACCAATCGTCACAAACTACCTCATTCCTATATACAGGGTTACTTGCCCCATCTCTGTGTTGCTGGGTAGGGAGTGAGGAAGGAGTGTGGAGCTGAGAGGGTAAACAAAAGCTACAGTTTAGCGATGGGACGTTGCCACCCCCTGCTGAGCCCTGAGCCCCCTCCAGTTCCTGGCTCAGTTCACCCTGCCAAAGATGACATCAGCAGACGACCCGAGGTGTTCCCCTCTATGGTCGAGGGGTTGGCGGTCCACACCTCTCCACCCTCACATTGCTTCCTTGTACCATTCTTACTGCCTCTGCGTAAAATATCTTGTTCATGGTTTGGACTTTCTGTAAGTGTTCATTACCTCACATCTTTCATATGCTACACTGTGTGGCCACCCACAACTACAACATTTTGTTTGTTGATCTCTAGCTTCTTAACACACTGTGGCAACTTGCCACCGTACTGGGGCCATGACAGACAGAGACCAAGAGGCAGGAGCAGAGTTAATGGCCAGCGGGCCGTTTTATTCTCAACACCAACAACAATAAGCGCCGTCTCCC
>CABFOQ010054268.1:0-19605 GCA_900660455.1 Gephyroberyx darwinii
ACGCTATGGATGTGATGTTGTATGATCGATTTTAAGAATTATCTTCACAAAACATGATAGCGTCCAGTGACTGCTGGCTTGTAGTTAAACCAAGGTTCCGTGGTGTGCATGTAGAAGTCGGCATGACAAAGCTCCAGCCCCGAATGGACAGCTCTTCCAGTTCTGCTCCGGCTGCATCCTCCGGGGACAGGCTGATCGCCGCTGCAGGTCTCACTTGCTCTCAGCTATGTTTTGCCTTAGCGAACCACCGTGCTAGGCTAGCTAGCAACCCATGCTGGCTAGAGCTAGAGCTACAGACTCTAGCTCTGATCAACCAATGGGAGTAAGGGAAAATCATGACCAGCTCTGAAGGACCGCCCCCTCATTATCATAGGGACAGGGAAATACAGAAATAAATAAATAGGGAAAAGAAGAAATAGGAAATACATTTATACGGAAATACATAAAAAGAGAAATGTATAAATACGGAAATAAATAAAAAGAGAAATATATAAATACGGAAATAAATAAAAAGAAATGTATAAATACAGAAATAAATAAAAAGAGAAATATATAAATACGGAAATAAATAAAAAGAAATGTATAAATACAGAAATAAATAGAAATAGAAATAAATTAATGATAAAATAAATAGGGAAATTATTAGGGAAATAAATATAAACAGAAATAAATTAATGATAAAATAAATAAATAGTTACATTTATGTACATTTATACCAGATTTATTTATTTATTTATTTATTTTTGATTAAGTCAGTTCTGGTCCTCCATACAATTGTTGCTGTCCACGAACAGCACGTCGGTCAAATGTATCGGGCTCGTAAGAAGGAAAAAGAAAATGCTGTCAATGGCGGTTTATCAAAACGTGTTGGGTAAATTGACGCCTACGGTTACCGGTGTTGTCGAGTGAATTGAAACTACCAAGGATGTTTTATAGAAGTTCGACTAAACAGCAATGGTGGTTGCCATATTGGTGTGAAGCATAAACGTTACCGAGGTTACAGACGTTATTTATAGCCATGGCGAGATCCGGGGAGTGTCGTCATCCCTTCGCCCAGACCAATGAGGTTTGATATACACATAGGCCCAATCCCAGACCCAATCCCAATGTCCCCCCTAAAGCCTGAACCCTCACGGATTTAAGTGACGTCACCTGGTAAATGCTTGAGTGCGAGAGGACTTGCGGAAAGTGTGCATAAAGGTCTCAAAAAGTCTGCGAGAGAGCCCTCATGCACTTGACGATTTGACAGTGGGACAGCCCTAAACCCTCGTGCATTTAGCGGGAACGCGCCTCAAAGTCCGTGAGGCCCAATCCCAATGTCCACCCTCACGGACTTTATGCACACTTTCCCTACGTCCGCATCTCTGCAGACTTTGCCTGAGGGAAGCCCGGAAGCGTTAAAAAAAAATGGCAAACGAATGTATGGACAAATGTTTATTCATCAACCATTTCTTTTATTTTCTGCTTAATGATGCTGTTGACAAAAACCAGTGAATTGATTATTTGCCAATCACCTCTCGTCCATTCTGTAAGGCAAGAGCCTGGAAGACGTTCAAATCAGGAGTCGGTCCCTTAAATGTCTTGGTCAGAAGAAAGTAAAAAAAAAAGTAAAATAAAAAGTCCCTAACCCACAATCTTGCGTAACATGTTTTGGTGTCGTCAAGGTAACGCGATATGTCGCAAAGTGCTGCCCCATTCCCATTTATACAATTTCGACCCCTTGCAGCCTCTCACACTCAATCATTTACCAGGTGACGTCACTTAAGGCCATGAGGGTTCAGGGTTTAGGCTTTAGGGGGGACATTGGGATTGGGCCATAGACTGGCTGAGAGCAGTGGTAGTGAGGGAGGAGAGGAAATGAGGAGCAGTGAAAATGTTATGGGATCCACCCACAGTGTGTACCATACATAAAGACTTCCGTTCATAAATGTGGTAGTCACTCCCAGTAACTGACAGTGAGTACGTGGCGAGTAACTTCAAAGTCTCTGACACACATCATTTACAACGCCACAGGCAATAAGGATGGTAGCTACTGCTGGGAATGAATGCTTAGAAAATCAGTTTGACAATTTTTCAAAAACACATAACTAAGTGCTACTCACTTATAATGCAGCTCTAGTTTTGTTTTCAACCCATCTGTAGTGGTGTGAGGTGAATATGTGATGTGAATATTGCACTCATCGATAGAAGCCACTGCACCCCAAACCCAAATCATATGCCAGTAATGGCCTGAAGTATATTCAGGCCCATCAGTTTATTTGCAAAAAGAAATTACATAGTGGGTATTCTGCTAGCTTTTTGGAGAAAGATTTTGGATATGCCTAAAATCTTAGTGGACTACTTGAGTAACAGGTTATGAATTTGATTTAGGTGGTGGTAGTTCTACTTGAGTAAAAATCTATTCTTTCCACTAATGGATTAACAATTATTATTAATGCTTATTTGTCAAATTACATATTGAAAATGTGTGTGTGTGTGTGTGTGTGTGTGTGTGTGTGTGTGTGTGAATTTTCAATCAGTGACTCTGCAAGAGAGCTTACAGATTGACGTGCTGAAACTGAAGAAGGAAAACCTCCTGCTGGAACGAGAAAAACTTAATCTTGAGATCTGCTTATTAAAAGAAAAACTTGCTACACTCAAACTGAATAAATGATTGGAAGAGACACAATTATACACTATTGTTTGCTTATTCTGAGTTTCTTGTCTTGCTACCTGCTTTGACTTGTGTGTGATTACTAATCACACACACTACTAATTTAGAATCTTGATCCAGGGCCATTTTTGTCAAAGAGTGACAAATTAAATAACGGGTCTACCTAAAGTCCTAAAGCCTTTACAAAAAATATTGAATGCAGTTGTGAAGGTGACCATATAGCAACATTTAGGGTCCATTTAAACTTTTTAGATATCTTTTTAGATATTGGAGATATCTAATGATATAATTAGCCCTTTTCAACAAACTCTCCTGGAAAGGTTGATGAGTCCATTATCCCACTAAGTCACTTCAATGATCGCAAAACTTGACAAGGGCAGAAAGTCCACAACTAGCGAGAAGTTGAATATTCTTGATTGAAAGCAAATCCAAGAAAATTCCTAAGGTGTCAATGTAACTGTTGATCTGGGAAAGAGAGTGCAATTACAAATATTAATTGTTAAAGTAAGGTAGAAACATCACATGAAATAGGTTTTGATAATTTCTTTATTATGCAGTGTGCATTGTTTTGTTAATCATACATTGTATAATTATATTATAGATGTACAAAATATTTTCTCAACTGCACTGAATCACTTTCTAATCCTACATTGACATGTAGAAACATGTAGTTTTGTAGAAACAAAATATGTTGAACTGAATGATTTACACCTGAGAAGATTTGACTCAAGCCATGTATTCAGAAATCAATAAATAAAATAATTAAGAAGTAAAAGCATGTATTAAAATCACTAAAGGGCTACCATGACATTTGTAATTATGGTCTGTTATTCTTCTTCCCTAAAACCAAACGCCACAGCTGGCTTCAAATTGCAGCTAATTACCCTTTGGGTTTAATGATGAAACAGGCCAATTAATAGCATCGTTTGACTTTGAGTGACAAGGCTGTGGCGTCAAGAGACAAAACCCAGAGATATTCAATTAATACAGTAATTGGAGCCTGGATTTGTTGAATCGATGTTTTGGTTTCGTTCGCCGCCTTCAGTTCGTCCTCGTAAACTTCTTTACCTAGCTGCCGGCACTTGTGCTTTCAGGAATAATAACAAAATTGATCATGGAGAATAGCACTTTGGTGGCTGTTATTTTAGTTTATTAATGGAACAACACGGTTCCATTAATAATAACCACAGCTTTTCAGGGAGGAAGATTCTGGACGTCAGTGTAATTCTTAGTGGACTACGTTTACTTGAGTCATTTTCTAGACAGACAGGCAGAATTTCACATCGGGTTTTATAATACATCACTTTTACCATCAGCTGTTGGTTTATTTATCTTTTTTTACTCTGTAAACGTCACACCTCTAACTCGGTTATCGTAGAAAATTCCCAATTTCCCTGTTATTTCCACCACTTTGTTGGTCATTCATGTCCATAGAGGGCGTAATTTCGACATTTGAAGGCAGTATCTGAGGGCAGCATGACAGTGTGTTTGGCTCCACCTCTTCAGTCACGTGACTACATGAGCCCCTCGACCAAAACATTGAGGATCCTGTAACTTGTCAACACTCTGCGGGACAGCAAACTTGACTGACTGAACACTGAAGATACACACAGAATTTATACACACCTGTCCAGAAGACAGGCCGTCTCGATGCATTACAGAGGACCGAAAACGCCGCGGAGATCATGGACGCATATGATTTGTTTACAAGTTGCAAGAAGGGCGACATTTGTAGAGTCAGGTAAACATCTGAGTGATCGTAAATTGGGTGTTCTCATCTTGCATACTAGCTACACTTTGCTCGTTAACCGTGCTAGCGTATGGTTTGCTCGACCCTGTTTTACAGTGCTTAGCGATCACAACATCAGGTTACACGAACTTGTCTATCCGGGCTAACGTTACATATATGTTGCAGCTAAAGCTAACGCTAACGGCATCTAATCGTGCAAATAACTAGGATAGGTGACTTTTGTTAACGTTTGCAGGTCAACTCCTGACCCACCCCTCAGGTGCTAAGCTATAGTTGTTAACGTTGACTACCTAATGGAATGGTATGCAAACAATTTGCTGCTAGACAGCCTAAGATTTTAACTGGTGCAACAGACACACCCTCTGGTCTGGGACGGTGGTTACTAATAAATGCGCTTAAAGATTGTACTTATTAGGTGTAATGTAATGCAGTCCCATACTGTTACGCGTATAGCGCCGACCGGGAGCGCCTGAGTTTTGTTGATCACACCAGCCGCGAATTTCTGTGCGCCGGCCACCAAGCGATTCTGATCTCCGCTGGTTGTCAATGTAGGGGTTTTATGTCTCTCTCTCTCTCTCTCTCTCTCTCTCTCTCTATCTAAATTCAATGGGGCTTTATTGGCACGGGAAACATACGTTTACGTTGCCAAAGCAAGTGTGAAATAAAAACAAAAAAATGTACGTATAATCTCTGTCTGCTTGTGTGCGTGTGCTTGCTCGTCTCGCTCTCTCTCTGTCTGCTTGTTTGTGTGTGCCTGATCATCTCTCTCGCACTCTGTTTAGGACGCACTCACACTAGGCCATCTGTACCATGCCCGGGCACGGTTGACGCCCAAAGCCCGGTTCGTTTGACTAGTGTGATCGCTCCGAACCGTGCCCGGGCCCGCTTGAAGACGTGTGCTCCGGCACAAAGTCGGAGTAAAGCCGCAAATTCCTCTGTCAACGTCAGCTGCCTCGTAAAAATCTTCTTATACATGCAGCACATTTAACTGAAAATCGTTGAGTTGCATAATGATAAATCTATAAGTCATGTGAGAGGTCCGTGTGTCACCGCACCCAAAGAGACTCCAAATAAGCCACAAAGTCAAATTATGAACTCCACTGTGCTGTGCAAAAGCGCTTTTCTTCCACACAAGAAGTTGGATCGTGATGACGTAAACGTGCCCGGGCATGGTAGTTTAAGCGCAGTGTGAGTGCAGACCAGCGGGGGAGTGGGGAGGCCAACCAGGCCTAGTGTGAGTGCGCCCTTAGACACTAGACTGTAAAAGTTTAGACACAACTGACAAATATGTATATATAGGCTGGACAGCCAGCGCCATCATCAGGCAGGGTGTTTTATTTTGAAATTTGTTATATTTTGTAAATTGACCGGATGCTCTATGCCGTTCCTGTGTCTGACTTCCTGCCCAGCTTGCCAGAATCGCTCGCGAATCCCGAAAAAATAGAACAGACGCCGAAACGATCGCTGCACGGCCCTGCCATTCGGTGCCATTCTCGGCGCTTCCGCAGCCGGTGTGAACGGTCACAGTGGTTAACATGGGCGCCGAAAGCAAACTGCCGGCGCTAGACATGTTTCTATACATACAAAATATGGTCAAAAATGTGTGTATGTGTATACATGTACAAATTAAATGTAATTTTAACAATTCTAATTTTAACAATATAATAAATATAACAATAAATTAAATAAATAAATCACCTACATTTACAAATATAGTTTTTGTGTATTTTGAAACATATTTCTAAAAATTCTGAGGCTTTTGTTAAGAGTGTTTTTCTCATGGGATTGCTTCTGTGGAAGCATTTGTTTACCTGCATTCAAAGTTGATAAAAAAATCTTTATGATACACATTGCTGGAATAGATTGTTAGTAGTACCAGAATGATGCATGTTACAAGAAAACTGTTGTCTTTTTCAAGAGGACTACTATTCTGAAAATATAGTTCTGTGGTGACTTATGTTATAGTGATCATCAACTAGACTTGTTAACACAACACTACATCACAGCAACTACTATGTTGTTTTCTTTCTCCTAAGATACCTTGTGGAACAAAGAGACGTGGACCTCAATTTAAGAGATAAATGGGACAGCACCCCATTGTAAGTACAGTTCAGCAATAAGTCTTATTCTCTGGCCAACAAGCAGCATTATCCTGATCAGTGGAAATGTGGACACTTTTGTTTCCCAGGTATTATGCTTGCCTCTGTGGTCACGAGGAGCTGGTCCAGTACTTGTTGGCTACTGGTAAGGGTGAAATTTCTACTGAAGTAACATTACTTCTTCTTAAGTAACAAACAAAAAGCAGGTCTAATAGTCTAATAAAGCTGAAGAGCCACTTGATCACATTATACATTTAATTGTACAGTGATATCATTGGCCATCTCTCCTCTTTCCTCTTCAGGTTCCAAGTGTGAAGCCAACACGTTTGACGGGGAGAGGTGTATGTATGGGTCCCTGAGTGACCCTGTTAGACGCATACTCAAGGATTACAAGTGTATCTCTGCCAAGACCATGCAGCGTGACTATTTTGACTACTTTCTGCACATGTAAGGGTCAAGTGCCTTCTTGCTATTCATGTGAAATATCTTTAACACAACATGCTTATTTGCTTATACTTGAGAATTATGCCCTGTATGATGAAAGATGATTTGGCTCCATCCAATACCATTCATTAAGCAGTCCATCCTCCTCAACTGTTTCAGTAGTTTTCATCAGTGTTCAGGGAAGAGAGCAATGTAATAACATACAATACCATGATTTGAACCGGTGTATTTGTGAGCATTTTGTATGTGTGCTTGCCAACTGAGTCACCTTCCCACCTCCATCTAATCCATATATTTTTGTGTACTTGTGCATTAGGTTACTTGAGCAGGGTCAGCACAGTGATGTCAAGTTCCTGGTTCATGGAGAGATATTTCCGGCTCACCGCTGTGTTCTCAGCGCACGTTCAGAGTACTTCGGTGCTATGTTCGAGACCAAATGGCAAGGGAAGACATTGATCAGCCTCAAACACCCTTTGGTAGGTGCCAAGTAGTAGTATTCTGTTTGACTAATGCTGCAGTTACAGTGGTAATTTTACTAGCCTGCATTAGTTCTCTAATTTGCTGCATTGTCATTAAATTGTCATGTCTAATACAGAAATATATTTTGACCATATTGATAAAAGCTGTTTTAATTTTAGATAAACCCGGCAGCCTTTGGAGCCATCCTGCAGTATATCTATACAGGTGGGCGTGTTAGAGCTGCAATTATTTTGACTTCTATTTTGGCCTACTACTTTTCAGACTTGCCCAGTAAAATTTGTCCTTAGTCAAGACTAAGAAAAAAGAGATGCCAAACCATGTCTTCTAAAGAAACAAAATTATTATGTCAGGGCAAGTTGATTTGTATAGCCCTTCAGCACAGTTTCAAAGGCCATTATGAAAACAATATATGACAAGACACGACCCCCCCTCATTACCACCATACGTGGAAAAGAGCCTACAGTCCTGCAGAACAGGATATACAGGTTAAATGCCCATCGGCAGGAACCTGGGCTACTACTCCTAATTGGACTAACTTTACTCTGCTTTACTCTACTACCTGCAGTTTTGTTTTTGACTGCTGGGAATGATAGGTAGCCAGCGTCCTGTGGAAGAAATAATGAATTAGAAGAAGTTAATGCAGTCATTTACAGTTTCTTTTTTTAATTTTCTCACTTTAATGCCTATAGGATGTATGAATATTGATGTAAGCCTTGTGGAGGACTGCAGACGACTGGCTAAACAGTGCAAAATGGGCAATCTCATAGATGAGCTGGAGAATAAATGTAAACAGGTCTATGAATTTGGTAAGGGGACCATCTTGTTCATGTTTACAGTGGATACACATATCTCAGTTTCTTCCTCACCAATCTCTTTACATTGGATTTGGTCTTTTCCTTGTGAGTGATGTCCCATCTCCCTTTTTACTTCCCCATACTGGATAGTGTCCAATAAGCCAGGAATGTGTGTGAAGGTGCTTACCCTGGAGTCTCATAACTGTCGGCTTCAGGAGGAGATGGCTCAACTAGCAGACTGTGCGCTTCCCGCAGAACTAAGTGTAAGGACATGAAAGAAGAAAACAAAACAAAACATAGGTGTTTGTATGACCAGATCTACATTTATTATACAAAACCAATAGTTTTAATGGTTTCTTTCTTTCTTTTTTCTTATTTTCTCCAGGTTGGATTCGGTGAACTTCCCTTTAACAGAATTGACAACTTCTCAAGTTATCCTGACATTTGCTTCAGAGTCGATGGTTACAATTTCCTGTGTCATAAGGTACACACTACAAAGCTCTCACACAATTCTTCAGTCAAATGTAAGACTCCCACTCCCACTCCCACCCCCACCCACAGCCTCAAATTACTAGTTTGAGTTGAGTGTCTTTAAAGTGGGCGTGTGAACATTTCTCTGCATGTTTAGGCATTTTTCCGCGGACGCAGTGATTATTTTAAAGCCTTACTGGAGGACCACTTCAGTGAGGGAGAAATGCTGCAGTCCCAGCCCAGCACCCCAGTGCTCACTCTCCACAACATTTCCCATGATATCTTTATCCGCCTTCTGTATTACATCTACAGTGATGACACAGAGGTTAGTTCACACTTTCTGTCTTAAGTTTTCATTTATTTCAGTCATTATTTAGATTTGTTATCTATTAGGGATGCAAACTTGTTACCTATCAAAACAGCAATAGCTGAAATCGATCACCCATGTGAATGTTGTAAATTTCATAAATGTTCATAAATGTTTCAACCAAATGCTGTGAGAATTTGGTTGAAAATGTGGGCGTCGGTCCGCTTCCAAGAGAACTGCAGTGTGGTTCATCAGAAGTGAGAACTTAATCATACCAACTGCATGAAACCATCATGAAACCTCAAAACATGCGGTTTTAGTGCGCTGGTCGTTGTTTACAGTTTTTTACAACTAACAAGCGTTTACCTATACTTAAGATACTTTTTCTAAACTCTTAACACAGCAACACACCTACATTAGCCAAATATTGAATTTTCTGCTCAAAACCACATTTTGTTCAATAAATACCAACTCTACATTTCAAAATGCAAAACAACTTTCTCTACATACACTAACTCTATCAAAACACGGCAAACCCGACTCAATATCAAATCATTCTTTCAAAACACTAGCACGTTTTCTATCCAAGAGGAACATATAGTCAATCATAGCACAATGACTTTCAAAATACTAACAGTTGATGGCATTAAAAAAACTGCATTACTTTTCATGTTTCAGTTCTACCTGCATACAATAGACAATATGAAATCCATTGTTTTTTATAATTCAGTTTCCTTTTACTGTAAACCACTCTACATTTGAATGTGTGCATTTTTGACAACATGCTATCTAAAAGTGAATGAGTCATCTTTACTTTATAGAATGTACAGTAGAAAAAAATAGTGACAGAATTGCTGCAGTAAAAGCTTTTTAAGCAACATAAAGTTGCTGCCAGTGATCAACAAAAAATCCAACATACATGGCCTTTGGTTCCAAACGTGTAAAAATAAAATACACAAATACAGTAAAAAAAAAAAAGGCACCGAAGGGAGAAAACACAAAAATGCACAGTCCTGTTCTAATCTCCGATTGAGATCAGCTGTGGTTGGTCTATTTTACACAACTTACATAAATCAGTTATTTCTCAAAGTTTCAATTATCTATTCATTCAAAAATGCTTATCAGCTGTTTCAATATAGCTTTTGAGCTGCTGTTGTTGCAGAAGTATAGGCTTTATGCTATATTTAAGGTTTTGAACATTAGGTTTTCATTTCTGGCATGCTGTGTGCAAGCATTTGTAAATAAGACAAGAAAGATCCATAATTTTGGTATTAGGTAAGCTTGTATGTAAAGAAAACATTTTAGAAACGTGTTAATTGACTGCATATTCTGTGAAAACAACATGAATTGTGTTAATGGTATGGTCCACAACAGACGGATGTTGTGCTAATTGTGTTTAGAGTTTTGAAAATGTCACTACAGATTTGACTAAAGGATGTTAGCGATTGTAAAAAAACAACTGTAACCGTAGTTCCATATGGTTTCATGGTTATTAGGAGATGGATTCTGGCATTCATCCAGCCAGCAGTTTCTCCTGTTTGGAAAATCAAGCATAACAAAATGAACTGAGTGCAAACCGCAGTCTGTATGTTCAGCTATTTATTCATGTGTACTCACCTCACATGAAGACTGCAAAGATGATAGACAAGTCCATTATGTTTAGCTAAAGTTACTGGGACTGGAACTGGATCTTGCTCCCTGACTGCCAAAATTACTCACAGGGTTACAGGTTACCAAAACGCAGTCCAATAAATGAGCTACTTGTGCGTCCATGTGAGTTTTGTTTACAAGCCCTGGTTCGCATGTAATTGGCATCTTGAGGTTGAAGACTCTTAAAGAGCATACAACAACCTTAAAGAACAAAGATATGGCTACTTGAACAAGGTTACTTGAAGCCTTATTAGCTGTTAGGTGATTAATAAAAAACAGATACTCCTTAGTTTAATGAACAGGGAAAACTGCAGGAATTCTATTTTGAGATTTTCACATTTGAATGTAATATAGGGCAGTATACAGCATGTAAACTCACTATTATTATCTGATAATTGACTGGCTATTTTTATGTCCAGCTGACTACAGAGAATGTGTTTGACGTGCTCTGTGTGGCTGACATGTATCTGCTCCCGGGGCTGAAACGTCTGTGTGGGAAGACACTTGCTAAGACTATATGTGAGGACAACGTTATGCACATGTGGAAGACGGCCAAGCTTTTCCGCCTGTCTCGCCTCGAGGACCAGTGCACAGAGTTCATGGCCAAGATCATTGAAAAGGTGAGTGTCTTCAGTCTCTGCTGTGACTGGAGGAGGCATTGTGTTGGCACAATAAAATAAAATGTCTTGCTTTTGGTGACACACAACACTTCGTATTCATGTTTGTCATATATGTGGATTAATTATTGGTGTCCTGTTAGTGATATTTGTACAATGGGTAGGTTCAGCCAAGCAAACTAATTGGTCACAGATGTATTGCAACTATGCTCACACTTTCCATAAAGGTAGCTAGCTCCCATAAAGCACCCTAGTCATGCTTTATTGGTTGCTATACCAACTCTTATGGTAACCAGAGTTAGCAAACTTGTGTGTACTCATTTGAAGAAAACTTTTCAGATTGTACACGTGCATTGATACCCATTAAATAAAAGTAACAATATCTCTGAGGGTGTTTTTTTATTGTATGGGTACTTCAGTGATGCTGGCGGTAGTTAGCTGCCCTTTGTACCTGTTTCATCACCATCATACCCATAATCACAAAAAGAACAACTCTGAGGTATTATTGCCATATTAAAATACAAACATATATAAATATGTGTGTGTGTTTGTGAGCTAGGTCCTAACTTCAGCAGGTTCATGCATGCTCAATTGGCCTAAAGAGAGATTAAAATATATTTGTCGTGTCTGTCTTTCACAGCTGGTGGAGCAGGCTGAGTTTGCTGAGATGATCAAAGAGGATGCTGAGTCTGTGGAGGAACGACATAAAACAGACTCCATCCCCCTGGTGGATGACATCCGCTACCACATCGCCAGCAACGTCCAGACCTACAGCGCTATCGAGGAGGCCAACCAGAAACTGGGGGCCCTGGAGAAGCTGCTGGCCAACATTGACCTTGAGTGCTGAAGGATGCGTGGCGATGTGGTTTGTGGCTCCAGGGCTGGCTAGGCTACCACTGCTGTGGTACTTGGAATAGAGATTTTAAGTTGGATGCTTTTGAGACGACTTGACAAGCGTGTCTGGAGAGATATGGTGTGAAGGAGTTGTGGTGCAAATATCGCCTGTGGTGAGAAATGACAGTAAGAGAGGAATGAGAAAAAACATATGCTTCTGTATGTGTTTAGTTTTTAGTTCATTTATATAGTACTGAATATATATTTTCGAGAAAGTTGTTGCTGTGGTGAGATTCAAGGGCATAATTATATTATGTTGGGTGTTGTTTGTGCGAGAAATTACTAATCTTGGGTATGAAGTATCAGATCATTTTATGTTCTGAGGTTGAAACAATGATTGTGTGTTGTGCAAGTGTGTATTATATATTTATGTTTGCATTACAAATTAGTTATTTTATATTCCCTATAGTCATTGTAGTAAATACAATTTAGACTAACTAGTTATTCAGCTACCTCTTTTTAAGGTAGATTAGCCCCAGTAAAGATAGTTTAGCTCGAGTTGTTGTGAGCATTGCATTTTATACTAATCATGTCATGCAGCAGGAATTTACAGTACTTGGATTTTCTTTTCATGCAAAATTACATTTTGACACAAGACTTTGGGAACTTTAGATAAGGTGGCATACGTTCTCTTTGTTAATCAAGAAAAGATTTTCCATATAACTCTTTTGAGGATACGTCTTAATATAAACTTTCGGCGTGACATCCAGTAACATACTAGAATAATACTACAAGTGCGGCAGTATGGTCAAATAGATTTTAGTTTTGTCCTCCTTTACATGATAAGATGAAAAACTCCTAGACATTTTAATGTAAAAATCTTAAAAAATAATAGTTTTGAAGTATTAATAGCTGTTATATTGGATTTGCTTAAATGGGATTGATGTGGTTCACCTCACTTCTCATCCTACCATAGAACTGTGACATTCCACTGCTGTGCATGTCTACTCTCATTCCCCTATAAAATATTTCTGTACTGTTTGAACCCTAAATGACAATGTCCTGTGGTCCTGGCTTGCAGCAAACCACTGCTGTCCAACGTATGCACTAGAAAATAAACCTATACTTTTAGGCAGTAAGTAATTTAACAAGAGGGATGGTGGATAAGATTCAAGATTCAAGAACTTTATTTGCCACATACATATACAGGATGTATAGTGAAATCAAAGTGGCAATGCTTATGGGATTGTGCAAAAAACAACAACAGTATATACAATATAAAGAATCAACAATCTTTACAGTTAAAATAAAAAAGAAGCAACCCTATTTACAATATATTAAGAATATAAATAAAAAAGTATGAAAAATATGTGAAAATATATGTGTGTGTGTGTGTGTGTGTGTGTGTGCGCACGCGCGCGCGCGCATAAGAGGGGCGGTGTGAGGAACTTGGTGGTGAAGTGGATTGTTTTTCCTTACATTTTCCTCCCAAATACCCCATTAACAGTGGAGAAGCATTTATCCCACCCACCCCTCAATCTCCTTGTTGTTATGATGGATTGATACATATCTGCCCCTTGTTTTGGCAATTAAATTGATGTATTATTGCAAATATGAGTAGTGTTCCTCTTTCTCAACCAACATATCACTTGAATTTGAAAGTATGAAAAGGAAACCTGGCTTTTCAGAAAATTAAATCCCTAATAATTCATTGTTTCTTCATTGTTTCTTTCCCTTGTTTTAAACCATTTTATTTTCTAAAACAAATATTTTTACTGCTCTTGTGACAGTGTCTTAGTTTGCAATGTTCTCTGTAAATACATTGGAACCGTCTAAAGTATAAATAAAAAGGTTTTCCTTCTATCTGTTTCTTGCTTTATTTTCACAGGTTGCAAATACAGTGGTTTAAGTTAGAGGTAGATGATTTCTTGCCATGAATTGATGTTTTAAAGTGAAGTTTAGGATGGTGCCTACTGGTGGCGCCATTTCTCAGGTTATTTACCAGTTGAACATTGTGGCTTTGCTGTGTTGCCAATATGCCTCTCACGGTAGTTATTTAGTGGAAACACACTTCCTTATGCATTAAGACAAAAACAGCCTTTGTATTCAGACCTCTAATCTCATGGGATCGTTTTCTCAATGGGACTCCTGCCAGCAACAGTTGAGTCTCCATTTTTCAAATCACTTGTTTATCATGAGTCCACAAAGGTGTGGAGAAGTCAGTAAGTATTGTTTATAAAGATTTAGGTGTGTGTGTATGTGCGTGTGTGCACGTGCATGCACATGCTTGCCCTGTAGTTTATAATTGGCCTCCCTCTGGTCTCCATCATTCTCATTTCAAAGAGACTTAGAGGTAAAGGCAAAGCTATACGTCACCTTAATGGAGCCCAGAGGTACAGAATAGTGGATAAGCTCAATTCACTACAGGGAATAAATTTTGGAGCAAAGCTTCTGTTAAAACACATTAACGTGCAGTTCAACCAAAAAAAACAATGCTATCCATTAGAAAACAAAAGCCTTGGCTGACTGCCCAGTTTCTTGAAGGCTTACATATTGAAAAAGACGAGTAAACACTACAATTAGTTATTACCCCAGCAAGCTTCCTTTACAAATGTTTTATGGTTGTTCCTAGGCAACTCAATCGGGTTTTGGAGGTGGATGGGAAAGTTCAGTTTATTGGGTTTCAGATGCACATCACACTGCTCAGACAATTTATTATTTAGTTTAATATTTATGAGGTGTAGAGGAAGAACTTATCTTTATTCATTTATTCAATTTCTATGGAGGCTGTTGTAGAAGTCAAACAAGCTCCTCTATGACCCCAGCTACAGTGCCCATTGAGCACAAACTCAACAATATAGTTTTTCCAATCATTGGGGGAAGTTGCTAGACTCAGTTAGTGAGAGCAAGACACAAATATAGAACAACTTAAAGATCAATTTCTTAAGCTGTTTTTTTAAATCCAATTTCAAAACATTTGATACATTTGCACAATGCTTTTGTTGTATTTAACCTCAAACCACATGACTCACCCTAATGTCTTGGTCAATTCAGTCCATTTCCTGGCACAGTAACAAAACATTCTTAGCAGATTGTCATGCAATCAATCAGCTATTGCATTTGCCTTTGTGATATACTATTATACTATTTCCTGATAGTTATAAATAGTCCCGATTTACATGGCATCTGACACTGTGTATTAGGAGCATACGCGTGTTAATATTTGAATGAAATATATGGTGTAGCAATTTGTGAAAACCTTACCAAATGGTGTGTGAACAAAATGTTCAGATATATTTCAATTTCATGCGAGCATTTCTCAAAGATCCAAGAATTTTGATTTGTAACAGTTGTAAATAATGTATTTTTGAATAAGAAGTATCAACTGAGTAGAAAAATGTATTAGTTTTTGATAAATGATGAAAACAAACAGTTCTTGGTAGTGGACTGAGTCTCAATGACTCGGATGTGACCTGTGCCGTATATTATTTGTCTATATATTAGGTATTTTGATAGAACACAGACCAAACATTTCTAATAGTGATCTGCAGTGTCATTTGCTTTTCAAACCAAAAGCAACATCCAGGCACGTATGTCATTTAAATGTCCTCAAGTTGCATCTACGACCTCTATTAAAGAAGACATTGTGTTCCTTCAAAACAATTGTATTTTGTTTTCTCTGTGCTAGTCATGAATCATATTCAGCGAGAGAGGGCACTGACTGTGACATGTCCAGTACAACCTTAAAGATCATTGTTTGCAAGGACAATTTCCATGTGTTTTTGCAGTAAACATTAAAAACAATCTTGAAGAGGGCACCAAACAGTGTAAAATCTCTTGGATCTTGATTCACTCTAAAGCGTGACTCACTGAGACTCACAATGACATCCATCTCCTCCTGAAGGGCCCTACAAGGGGAGAATTTGGCCAGCCAAATGGAGAAACAGCTCCTTTCTCTGCTGCCTTTCCTTACTTTCTGTTTTGCCATAAATCTCATCGTCTGCAGTGCAAGGTGTCGTACTTGGTCATAACAACTGAGAGTGCAGTGTAATAGGCTCAGACATATTAGACTTACACTGCACTTACTGACAATAAAACCACCAGTGTGTGGTTTGGTTCACAATCACAACCTCTTAAGAACAGTGCCAGTTTTGTAAAGGATATATGCTAACGTTCTCCGTTTCCTTCAGCCTTTAGATGCCTCCCTTTCTCTTTCTAGTCAGTAGCCCTCTAGAGTGTGGGTTTATTGTTTTGTCACAGTCGGTGTTTTCACTTTCAATATTAATTTTTACTTTAAATCTCCACATGGCCTCAGGTGCCATGCGTGACATCTGTAAGACATGCAGGGCTGTAGCATTCATACCATCATACCACGTCTGTTTTGCCACAAGCGATCCTCAAACGATCAATGACGTTGTCACATATGCGACTAACATGTAGGATTCAGTAACATTTAGAGGCGATGGAGAGTGCTGCAGGTGGTAGGATATAAAGCTGCCAAGATGAGCAGTGTTTAATGTTACAAGTTAGATACCCATCCAGCATTTGTACTCTTATCTTTCTGTCTGGGAACAAGGAGTGCATTTCTACATTGTAAAATCAAGGACAACTATCACACGTCTTAAAGGTATTGGCCATGACTCTAATCTCTGTGTACACTGTCAGACAGAACCTCACATATGCCACACAAATGTGACCTTGTCTCTGAGTATTGATACGCCCTCCCTAGAGGCAGTAGACATAATTCACTGCTGCTGTCACTGCCAATATCCTAATTTGCTATTAGTTGCGGATTACCACCTGAGAGAGAGTGGTAAGCCTACATACTTAGCCAAAGGCTGACCTGAAAAGCTCTCTCTCTCTTTCTCTCTCACTCATCCTCTCTCTCTCTCTCTCTCTCTCTCTCTCTCTCTCTCACCCTCTCTGCATCTTCATTCCTTTTGTATTTCAACATGCACAACACCCCTATTTAAAATATTTGCACAGCATGAATGCAGTATGTTTGATTGCATAGTGTCAATTTGACTAATGTCCATGTCCACCATAGTGGCCTTTACATTTTATAAGAAATTTCAGCTTTGGGCCAGTGTAGTATACTTGCGTCATGGCCTATTATGTAAGAAGTGGCACAGTAAAGGTTACACATGCTGTAAATTGAACTACAGCAACTAAGTTGCTGCCAAGAAGATCTCTTTACAGGATTGTCCTGACATGAGAGGGGCTTAGGAGTCATTCACTTTCGTCCACATTTCCAATGTCATGTCATGTAATGCCAGGGTGAGAATGATTTCATCAACAGTGATTGCAGCACAGGCTTATCTACCGGGAATTCTGTTAATTTCCACACTCTGCATCGAAGCTCCTCAGTGTGTGCCAGTCAGATGCTTACACTTCACATGACTTAGCCCCGGTAATATGGGATTACACTTTACAAGAAGTATTAGCTGCCAAACACAGACAAGTGTGTAGTCTGTGTTATGTGCCTATCTGTTTGTGTGTTTGTGTATAGTGCAATATAATGCACCACCTGAGGTGAGTCACAAGGTTTCCAGTAGAGAACATGGGGAGCTCTGCAGGAAGACACAGACAGCATCTGCATGTGAGACAGGATTATACTGTTACCATGTGACTGGACTGCCCTTAGACAGACCTCTAACAAAATACAGTCTAAATCTATCCAGGACAAAGCCCTCTTGCCCCTGAGTCTTTAATGTACACAACAAGACTGACAGGGAAGACCACTGAACAACACCCTTGCTTCTGTTAATTGTCTTGCATGCAAAACTGCCGTGCTTCATGACTTACAAATGGGCATTAATCATTGATTTAGAAGAATGAGATTGAATGATTATTACCTTATGAGAACCATAAAGTACACATTGTTCCACTGTAGCATTTCTTTTGTTGTTGTAAGAGACCATAAAAGTCTTGAGAAACATCACTCACTTTTACTAGAATGGTTGAGATGTTTTGTTTTGTGTTGATGCCTATTATCATAGGCACAGAACTAACAAGTTAGGTAGAGCTTTACAAAGTATGGGTTTTCATTTCCTGTTCAGCTACTTTAGATTCAAGTTAGGTTTTTGTCACAGTTACAAACAGTGAGTTTCCAATTTTTTTTTTCAATCGCTTTCCTGTTTCTTGGCCTTTTTCCCCTTGGGCGTCAGAAAGCAGTTGGTCCTGCTGACAGAGCTTTTGTTCTCTGCAGGGGAAACCATCACTGAAACTCTGGGGACTGAGTGGCTTTGAAACACTTTGCTTTGCAAGAGCGGAGATGTTGGTTCTAAGGCTTGCAACTAAGCATGCAAATAGAAGCATACACCGCACAAGATAAGGAACAAAGGGGTTTCCCATAATTTGATATATAAAAGAGTAAAGGGATTTTCTTTTGACAGTGAACAATGAATTCTTCCCACTGCTTCATTGCTGATTCAATGCATAAGTCAGTCCTTGTTGGTCAAATGTTCCTTGCTTGAAGACCCATGCAGACAAGGTTATAGTCCTTAACTTTCAATTTTTTAAATGTAAAACAGTGATCTAACTAAAGCTCCTGAATGACCAACCACAGTCTATTTGTACAATAAAGGAAATACATAGCTTGAGGTGCACTGAAATAATTGCACTGAAAAAAAATCATATTTTATATTGAATATCATTCACATATCATGAACGTAGTGTGCTTGAAGATCTGGGTAAGTACACTATGGTAGAGTGCAGGTGTTAGGTTAGGTGTTAGTGGGAACCACCTTCTACTCACTGTAGCCCTAGAAAGACAAGTTACCTGTAAAACATGACGTACAAAGTCAACACGAGTTGTTCCTTTGACTGCCCTATAGGCTAGCACCAGGGTCTAAACTGGATGCTACAGGGAGCCAGTGTAGAGAACAGAGGAGGATAGTTGTGTGGGAGAACTTGAGGCGGTTGAACACCAGATGAGCTGCTGCTTTCTGAACAAGCTCCAGAGGTGTGATGGCAGATGCCGGGGCACCAGCAAGGAGGTAGTTGTAGTAGTTCAGGCGGGATATGACAAGAGCCTGGATGAGCACCTGCGCTGCCTTGTCAGTGAGGAAGGGGCGAATCCTCCTGATGTTGTAGAGGAGGAATCTGCAGGAGTGTGTTACTGATGCGATGTTTGCCGAGAATGACAGTTGGCCGTCCAGGGTAACACCCAGATTCTTCGTAGTCCGAGTTGATGTCACCACAGCATTATCAATGGTGATGGCCAGGTGGATAACAGAACCAAGAGATGTTGTGTATAGGGAAAAAAGAAGAGGACCCAGAACCAAACCTTGCAGAACCCCAGTAGTAAGCCTGCATGGTTCTGACACACACTCTCTCAGTGTTACCTGGTAGGAGCGACCCGTCAGGTAGGATGCAAACAGGGAGAGTGCAAAGCCTGAGACACCCATCCCCTCAAGGGTGGAGAGGAGGATCTGGTGGTTCACCGTGTCAAACAATGCATTTCACATTGATTTTTATTGAGGTTACAACTACTTGTTCCGGTTA
>CABFOQ010054273.1:0-21068 GCA_900660455.1 Gephyroberyx darwinii
CAGATAGACAGATAGACAGATAGATAGATAGATAGATAGATAGATAGACAGATAGATAGACAGATAGATAGATAGATAGATAGATAGATAGATAGATAGATAGATAGACAGATAGATAGATAGATAGATAGATAGATAGATAGATAGATAGATAGATAGATAGACAGATAGATAGACAGATAGATAGACAGATAGATAGATAGATAGATAGATAGATAGATAGATAGATAGATAGATAGATAGCTCCCTTACCCTCTGTCATAACCTGAAAGCTGACTGCTTGGGGGCAAAACATCATCTCTCCCTCTCCTGCACCTCTTGCCGTTCTCCTCTTCTTGAACCTAATCTCACTCTTTATGTGACAGATTAGGTGTGTCTTCAAATGTTGGGTTTTTAAAAAAAAACATGCAGCAAAGACCATGGAGCTGCAACCGCCCCAGGTACTGTTAAGGGAGGCAGTGACATGATTAATAGATATTATGACGCTTGTTCCCGTGGCTTACAGTGGACCATTATCAAGATGAATGTTTCTTCTTGATTGCACCGGGAGCTCACCAATGACGAAGATGAGAGGTAGCAGAGTTTTTGTCAGAAACATTTTGTGAGAGAGAGAGAGAGAGAGAAAGAGAGAGGGATCGATGGATCATCTATTATGTCCAGTGTTCAATGAAAAGGCTCTGCTGCAGATGAATATAGCACTGCCAAACGGGTGTCTTCAGAGGGCCTCTCTGCCTTTAGCTTGATGTCATGATCAGTTTAATACTCTGGCAGCTTGTCCTCCTATTGACCGTTGCTTAATGGGTTTCCTTGCACAAGCACCATTCAAATTTTGCATTATTCCTGTTGTTTTTTTCCACTCATCGATTCCCTTTTACAACACTTATCCATTATCGTACTGAATTGTTCTCTCCCCCCCCACCTTTCCTGTGTGTTAAGTATTTATGAACTCTATACTAGATATATGACTGTATACTGCATTTATGAACTGATACTGTAGCTATATACACACACATATGTATGTTAACTCATAAATCAGTTATCTAGCGGCTTCACTGGATCTCAGTTGTTGATGCTGTGGGACGGTAAAGTCTAGCTGCACTGCATCATGTCCTCGTTAAAGTGCTCTTGCCAGTTTATGTGTCCTCTAGCAATGTGAACTGTGGCCCAGGGCCGTATAATGTCTCATTATCAGGCCATCATAAAACCCTGATGTTTATAAATGTTAACGCTTGTGATTTATATTTAAATGTCATCTATATGTCACAATTGAAAGGTGTGCTAATGAGGAAGATGGGGGGAGGGGAGGAGTGAGCAATATGAAAAAAGAGACATTAAAGACATCTGTCAACCGCCGAGTAAGAAAGAAACGTTGCCTCCCTGCTAACATGATGAAACATTAATTTCTCATGTTGACTTTTATTCCTCCATCTTGTTGTTCTTCACTTGTATCCGTTCTTTTTCCTCAGACATTTTTCAAGAAAGCTGCCTGTCCCATGTGGCATATCTGCAATCAATAAATTATGAAAATCTCTCCTTTAGTCACATTCAGAACTGCCACTTTCTTTTGTGCCAGTTTGTGGGTGCTGCTTATGAGTCGTTTTCAGGATGATTAATAATTTGATGTACAGTACAGTGTGTGTGTGTGTGTGTGTGTGTGTGCCGCCACTTCAAATGGCAATTCACAGATACACAGAGACTATATCTGCCAGTGGCAGAGATAAAAAAGCAAGGGAGAGATAGAGGGAGAGTCCTTTCCTTTGCTCCTCTCCTGAGGAGGTGACACACTTCGACATCAAAGCTGGATTGTAGCTTATTAGTGTGACAGACTGAGACCGGTGTCATGGTTCAAACACTCATTCGCACTTTCAATTACTCTTTTGGAGAAGGATTCTTATTTATATCTTGGAGAAATATCATCATCAAAGCAAACAAAGCACTGCACACTTGCCTTCCTCTCCCTCTCTCTGCCTCTCAGACGAGCATTGGAGCTCCTTATTTGAGCCAAGCAATTGTAATTTCATCACTGCAACTGTTTTCACTTATCCACTTTCACTGGATAAAGCTAATATTCTTGCCTCACTCCATATAAACAAGATCATGTTTTCAATGATCTGGTTAAAAACAGGATTGCTTTTTGATAGTTTCTATGTCAAATTTAAGGCAGCTGAATGTTTGGATCTGATGGACGTGCCTGATAGCAAAAAAACATATCTATGGCTTTTTAACTCCCATGAAGCACTTTGTAACTCTGTTCTATATAAGTGCTATATAAATAAAGTTATTAAATCAAAATTCATTCCCAGTAGAGGAAATTGTAATGTATATCAGGTCTTCAAAAGGTAATCAACAACATTCAACAACCTCCTGCCCACCTTTGGCTTCCTCCAAACCTGGTTTGATTGACAGGAATCACACTTCCCATTTTGGCTCTGAATCTGATGGTCAACTCTGATTGAATTTCCCTCATCGCTTCCCTTCACCCACATCTTGCTTTTTGTATCACACCCACTTGTGTGTAGGTTCGATAGTAAACAAAGATTAGCTAGTGTTCAAACAACACTCATCAATATCCTAGATTTCAATGCGTCCCCGGTGAGTGTTTGAAGACGTAAACACACAGGATGCTTTTTTCTGCCTTAATTCCTCTGTGACGAGAGCTTGAGACAGACTTTTCTCCTGGTGCAGGTAGAATGACAAATCAACTTGAGGTAAACCTGGATAGTCTTTCATTAAAACAGGGAGACAAGACAAGAGGGTTTTCCCCACTATGCTGGCCAAATCTGCCCTGAGACCATTTCAGTCTGGCCTTGAGATTCAAGAAAAGTCAACAATTAAAAAAATAGGACCTCCCATAGTGATTGAACAGTCCTGTGCAGTGTGAGCTCTCCAACCACTTCATAATTATCAGGTTTAGATGAAGAAGTACATATAGGGCCAGACAGGAACACCTAGAGTTTAACCCTTAACCTCTGAAATGCTTGCGGGAGTACGTAATTACAACTTTCTCCTTTTGTTTCTGTCTATGTGTGTGTGGGGTTTCCTCAACCATTATTTCTAATACCGCTCACAAATTTGTTTCCTCAGATTTCCTTATCATCCTTGCTACTTTAAGACTCGTCTACCAGCACAAACTGTAAAATTCGGACACTGACGCTAGTGATGCGCCGACTGTGTCTAGTTATGACAGTGTGTGTGTGTGTGTGTGTGACAGGGTAGCAGCATGTTTGTGTATTCCAGAGACAAAGTGGCCCTGCATGTCGCCGCTGTCTCTGCTTTGCAAGGTGTTTGTGTTTGTGTATTCCAGCGACAAAGCGCCCCTTGCACGGTGGTCCCGGAGAGCAACAGGAGATGAATGGGCTGTGAAGTCCTCGTGTCAGCACAGACAGCCTCCTACAATCTCCAGAGGTGCTCCTTGCGTAATTGCCACTGGCGTTATTGTGTTCCATTTGATGCAAAACCTTTGTCACTTGACAGCAACGTTTGCTGTTTCACTCTTTTTCTTGGCTTGCAAGGAACATCTTGATTCAAACAGGGAAGGAGATTTAGTTGGAACATCACATGCATGGCTTTTATAGCACTGGATTATTTTGGAAAAGCAGAATTTTTTTTGAAGTGGTAAATCATGAATTAAAGATGAGGCTGGAGTTTTGCTATCACAGTGCGGCGCTGGCACTGAATGACAAAAAGCTAGAACACTTCAAATTTCTACACATGCCATTCACGTCACATCCCTCTGCATGTTACACAAGCAAAACCTATTTTTGTCTTGTTTATATTGTTGAGCATCCAATGCCCTTAAAGACACCCGTATCTGATATAAAGAGAACGATAGATCCAACATATACCATAAAAGGCAAACTTCCCACCAGTCACTGGTGTCCCTGCTGTTGTCATGGTAACCATGACCAGTGGGACACCAGTCCGTGCCGATGAAGGAAAGAGAAACAAGCCAAAAACACTTCATCAATGGCTAGCTAATAAAAGACAAAAACGGCATAATGGTCAAAATGAAAGGGCAGTCACATAAAGTGCCATCTAGTTGTTTCCACATCACCTGTTCTACATGCGCTGCATTAAAGCGCGACGAGAGAGTCATTCTCAAAGTAATGCGTCATCACAGGACGCGTGTGGGAGAATATTTCATGGATAATTGAGCTGGTGTGATGCTGGGCAGTGTCATCGTCGGGGGAAAGATAGGCGAAGGGCTCCAGAGGAGAACAAACAATCAGAGAGGCTTAACAAGCTCTCACTGGGTTCTCACATCAATGTAATTAAACCAACTTGGTGGAACCGGCTCCTCTTGTGAAGCTTTCAGGAAAAGACAAGAGCAGTGCAAATCTTGTCACAGGGCACCTCATTTTAATCTAATTTTAAATTTAGGGCCAGGCTTGTTCTCAAATCTGGAAATGATTTATCACCGCTGGTATCAAACCAGTCAAACGCTTTGTGAAAATTGGGTGTATCACATCGCATACAAATTACAGATGTCCTGTTTGTTGTCAGCTAAAACAGTCATCGTCTAGAACTGTCTCTTTTTCTTTTTTCAACATGCCAAAAAATAAACTTTAGGTCCATAGAAATGAACTGGCACACCATTCCCTCCGTTAAAACTGATCTTTCTACTGACCTTCCTCAGTCACACCTGCACATACTAGTGAGAGGGCAAGGTAGATAGATGGATAGATAGATAGATGGCTCTTTATTATCCCCGAGGGGAAATTGCAGTTTGCAGCAGTAGGCGTATATACCAAACATATATAAACAATTTATTATTTGGGACCATTCTAAATTTGGGACAGATGGTGTATGAGGAAGCAGGCTGGATGACAACAAAATATAAAGCAGAGGACAAATTATTTGGGCAGAGAAAGCCAATGAAACAAACAAACTCAATTCTTTTATTTAAAGTTTTACTCTTTTATTTTTCAGTATCTGCTCACTTGGCAAAAGAAGAGAGTTTGAAGTGTGGAATCAAAAATGAAACATTTCTGATTGGTTGTGTCAGTGTTTCATAACAGGGCTGATCACCCCTTGGCTTCACATATTCTAGTCCTAAATCCATGTGCTGTCTCCAGTGGATGATGCTCTGAATGTTGACCCTTTGAAAGGTCTGGACTGTTTTTGGTAAATGCATATTGGGTACAGTTGCCACGTGTGTAGCCTAACTTCCAGAAGGGAGCAAGTGAGGCTTTCTAGGTCTTACGTGGACTTACGAGAGCTTAACTCGTACATAATTCCTCTCCTATGCAATAAAGAAGACCGTCAGTAGAACAGGGGAGAAGAGATGAGTCAGAGGACAAGATATGCTGGTGCTTTTAAGTATAGATAATATCTCAGAGCTTTGGGAGGGACTAATGCCAATACCTCATTTTGCTTTCAAGGATTTGTTTCCACTGGATGCCCTTGGATGCGATTTTAACGGGAATCCATGACATTTTGAATTTTCAGCAGGCTATTCTTCTTCAACAGATTGACCACATTGTGAGAAAGAATACACACTTACCCTTCAGTTTCTCGATGTAACGTTTTGAAAGCATTGTTAGTGTTCCCTCTTGAGACCGAGGGCAACCGAACCCTCTGTTCAACACGTCTTTTCTCTGAGCAGGATCACCTCTGTGTTCCCTAAGGCCGCTGTCACCTTAGCCCAATGTTCCCTCAGTGCTGTTTCAGAGTGGTGCAGTAAGTAGAGACATCACTGTTTAACCAGTTTCAGCCCCTGAGCAAGACACCGAATCCCTACCTGCTCCAGCAGTGCTGCTCTGTAGCTGACCTGTGACCTGTGCTCTGACTTCCCTGTGGAGGGGGGACAAGTGATAAGAGATTTACCCGACGGAAATCAATAAAGTATTTACTAAGTTTTGGTCCAACATTGCCTCAATTCTTGAAATAACACGTTCAACACTTGTTTTACAGCACAGTGACTATTCGTATCACTTAACACCAACATAAATATACAACACGGCATCCCCACATAAAACATCCAGATTGATTTTTGGATACCTCCGCCGCTGTGTTTGAAGTGCTTGGATGACCCAGAATACATGAGGGTATTTTCAATGTGAAAGCTGCTCTCCCTTCTGTTCTTGGCCATTCCGTGATTACAATTTGGGTTAAGCCGAGGAGTAGCGGGGCGCCTTTCTGCTTTTCTGGATTCAAAAGGAAAGGTCTTAGGCTGTCACCAGCTGAGAATCTCCCCATTCAAAGAAAGTCAATTTTCACTTTAAAAAGGGGACCGATCTGCCTCCACCTTGCCTCGACCTTCTCTCTCATTCCCTTTCTCCGCCGCTCTCCTCCTGTGTCCACTGCGTTGTTTTCTCTGTCTGAATGAGGGACTATTACACAAATCTGTCACCCAGGAAATCCCAACACTTTATTTCCTTTCAGACAAAGAGCCAGTGATGGGTGATGAGTTTGGAGCCGCTGGGGGATTTGACAGACTCTGGGGGAATAATGAAGCAATTTCAGCCTGTCAGAACGTCTGAGGGAGGAGAGGAAAAAAACACACACAGGGAAGACATGAATCACTCATTGGATAGGTACAGTTTTTAGGAGAAATGAGACAGTTTAAATTGTACAGAGAAACGACTGACCTGTCCAGAGCCTACCTGTGGTGTAGAAATGAAGCGGGGATCAGTGGTAGTAGTGAATGCAGATCTATCTATCTATCTATCTATCTATCCATCCATCTATCTATATCTATCTATCTATCTATCTATCTATCTATCTATCTGTCTGTCTGTCTGTCTGTCTGTCTGTCTATTTAGCCCCAGCTAACAAATTTGTATTTTAGCTGTTGCTGACCCTATATACCCCTGTAAGTGAATCATCATATATTTTTGCAGTTGATATTCTTGAAACGTAATGGAAAAAATTGCTGAAATAACATCTCTGACTCCACACAACAAAACATGGGGTGATTATCATATAGCGCTGTAAGAAACTCAAAACAACATTCAGCATCATTACAGCAGAGCTCTCGGTACAATGTAGCTCTCTACCTTGGCAGGAAGCTGTGTTGCTAACGTAAACCGGCTAGGTCAGAGTAAACACAATTACAAGACAACTTGCTAACTTCAAATCAGAACTTCATACCAGAGACACACTGAAGGTTTTGGAGATAGATGGAATCTCACATCAATATTTCACACTGACAGCAGCAACTACTATCAACTGTCCCTTAGCTGCCCATGGTGGGATCCACTTTTTGACATCCCATCCATTGTTAGCTATCATGTTATGAATTTCCAGCAAAGGAAAAGATTGTTTTTCTCTCTCTCATCAAACTATATAACAGAAATTTCAAGTCTTAACTCAGAATGGCCCTTCTGCATCATGTGGTGCGGATCAGGTGGTGACAGCAGCCTTGTATGATACCAGAAAGTCTTTGCAAGTCCTCTTTATTATGGTAATAACCACCTTTCAAAAAACGCACTGTGTAACATTTGCACACCGAGAGCATTAGATTCCTTCCATTAGAA
Organism: Gephyroberyx darwinii; assembly: GCA_900660455.1. NCBI lineage: Eukaryota > Metazoa > Chordata > Actinopteri > Trachichthyiformes > Trachichthyidae > Gephyroberyx > Gephyroberyx darwinii. Next base: position 7,479 of record CABFOQ010054273.1, read on the forward strand.
GCCACTTTAATGGCAAACCAGACTGTATAATCAACTGCATGGTGACATTTAAAACATGAAAATTACAACCTGGAGTATATTTTCTGTCCACTGGGTAAGTGGTGGAAAAATGTATGGTGGCAGTGGAAGGGCCAGCACCTGGTGGGAAGTGATCTCCGGCTGCTTTCCTGACACCATGCGGTGTGATAAGTGGTCAGCCTCTTGATAGATTAATATAAAGTCATGCTGATTTATGTAGTTAAAACTGGCTGTGTGTCCTGTTCTATACAATACTGGTTTGTATTTACAGATTGGAGGACGCGAGGGGATAGAGCCGCCTTGATTAATGCAATGCATAACACACAGATGTACCCACACACACACACAAACAAACAAACCCAACCCCTAACCCTCTTTACACACACACACACACACACACACACACACACACACCTCACCACAGAGTAAAAAGTCTGCAGAGCTCTGGTTCAACAACTCCCTCTGTGGGGAGCGAGGGAGGCAACTTCAGCCCAGCCAACCATTGGAAACTCATTATTACAGTACTAAGTGATGGATCATTTACAAACGATCGCTACGTACACCTTAACAATTAACCCACCAGCAAAGCAATTAAAGATCAGCAATATAACAGGAGGACACTGATATATTGCTGGGCTTTAACCTTTGGGCTAGCAGGCAGATTACATTTATTAAGCCACAGCATTATTGGACCAATAAAAATTGTTGTGCTCCTACACCAGCCCACATAACTTCAGAATACAGATTCTTCCTGCTAGGAGCTTGTGCTGGGGAATGGGAAGTACCTCTCAAAAAGTGAAGGTGATGTTTGGATGGGCGCAAAGGGGAAAGGAGAGCAGAGCAGAGCAAGGCAGAGGTCAGAAGAATATCTCTGCCCTCTGATAATATTGAATAATATTGAATCCTTTTTCATTCAGTACAAGGTTTTTGTACAGGTATCGCTCCCACTTTTGAAAGAATGAGACGGCAAATAATTTTATTGAACTGAAAACAAACTCTTGAAACAAACTGAAATTTCTTACTTTAGTTCATTTCGGAGACCCTGAGAAAACACGCCTCAAACTTCATTCTGACAGCACTTTGTAACTCACGTAAAGCTATCAGTTGAAATGTAGGTTGACAAGATGATTGGAGTGGAATCACAAAAGCATTAAATCCACGCACGCGATTGAAAAAAAACCCCATCATGAGTGAGTGAGAGAGAGCTACACACAGATGAAAAGAGCAACGTATAGAAACAGAAAGAGGGAAATAAAACTGACACGCTTTTCCACACAAAGCCACATGTTGCTGTTCACGGCCTTAATTGGCTGCCTCTGTATACAGACTAATGAATTTGACAGCACCATCTCTGTCAGTCTACCGTGTTGCATTCTCCCTCTTTTTCTTGTGATTGTTCATTCATTAAACACCCATGGATGAAAATCTAGGAATACGTAGTATAAGGAATATAATATTTATATATATATATATAATATATCTAGGACAGAACACACATGATAAAATACAGAGCACCATATGTTCTCGGTTTCTCATAGAAATCTCAAACTACATCATTATGCAAAGAATAAGTCAGTATATGTTTTACTTTTAGACCTTTATTAGACTTATACCTTACAGACAGTTAGCGCCATACAAGCCAAATACATGTTACATTAAATGACACGATAAACTATTTAAAATGATTAATTCAACAATTTTGTAGGACAATCAAAATCAATATTTTACACAAGAAAAAGTTTTTCAGTTTTCCCCAGGGTGATCATTAAAATGTCATCCAATGTAATTTTCTTGATATTTAGGAATGTGACTAAATGTTAGACCTGTCAGAGCAGCGTAGCAACTGTTGGTAGACAAGCGCGTCGTGTCGAGAACAAGTCATGACAATAAACTTTTTGTCAACAAAAATATGAAACTGATTACTGAAGCGTGTGACAATTGTTAGAGGTCATTCATCATTCAGCAACTTCATGAGCATGGATTTTGTTATTTTGTTGTTTAATGGTGATTTAATCCAACTGTTTTCTTGCTATAGTTAGTCATCCAAGTAAGCTTAAAGTATGATTTTAACACATTTGCTAGCAGACAAAGAAATGAAAAAAGAGACACATGGCTTTTGTTTGGTGAGATAATTGCCTACTATTCTCTGATGCTGCAGTATGAGGATGTGATGTGTGATATGTAAGAATTGCGTCTTCTATTGGGCGACAACATGCATACTGGTTAAATCGCGTAACAGTAGGGCATACATGCTGTGTGTGTGTGTGACACTTGTGTAGATCTTCTTCTTCATTTCTGACATGTAAAGCTGTTACTGCAGAAATAGACATTGCTTTACCAACAATCGAACACCCAATTAAACACGCTCTCACACACACACACGCAGTCTTTGGGTCCTGTGTGTATGATTTCCCCCCACTTGTTTTTCCAGTCACACACATTCTGAGCTGTCCCAAGGGTCTGGCACAACGTGACTGTACGACCCCTCAGCCCACAAAACACACACACACGTGCGCAACGTACACACACACACACACACGTTCTTTTAGAAATCAAATAATGCTCTCGATCGAACTGCAGACTTCACGATCTGTTTAGCAGAGCTCCTTAGTCAAATGAGTCACTGGTGAAGGACATATAGACATATATTATTGACTGTAACCCATGGCGACGTAATTTCTAGCCTACTATTTCTAGCCGACTTTGAGTTACTGACCATTTTTATTACATGTATCTGTTCTCGTTATCATTATCTGAGTAATAATGAGTAATAATGACCACCTGCTATTTTAAATTATTTCAGGACTTCATTATTTTTGCTACCCGCTGAGTAACCTTCACATCTACTGGAAACTCTGATCAACACTTCAACAAAATACTCTCTGATAGCTGGACAAAAGGCGAAGCAAGATGGGCGTCCTGAAGGCTTGACAAGGTATCTTGAACAGGGTGATAAACATATTTAATCACAGTGACAGGGCTCAAGATACTGACAACGCCCTCTGAATTGAAATGAAAACCCCAGAGGAAGAAAAGTGGTCAGTTTCAGTCTGGACCTGTCACTGACCTATGTGGACAGGGTAAATGTAATGCAGGTTCTCAGGTAATGATTATCATGAAGTTATATATGATTATCAGAATACTAGCACTCCCCATAGAGAAATTCAGACACTATTTGGATGGCAGCACAGCATGTCACAGTAGGTCATGCTTAAGTGCCCCATGCACATAGAGAAGAGTTTTTTTCCTCTCACAGTTCTTGGGGTTTTTAGGTTGGGATACTGCAGAAATACACTGTATCGCTCCGTGACCCCAGCCTTGCCCTGGAATGAATTGAGGAGATTGCATTTTGTATCTCTTGTTGTTTCCATTATGGCTGTGTTACACGTGCAGCACTACTAGGGAAAGGCTGACAACAGCCATTCAGCCTGCCACAGGGACAGATAAAAGCACATGAACTAGAAAACAGGTCAATTCCCACACACACACACACACACACACACACACACACATACATTGCACACATATACACTCACTACTAGTGAGGCACAGTCATATACAGGCACACGTGCAACACACATACAGGATTGCAGACACATGCACATGGATGAGAGTATCAATGGACCTTTAAACACTGCCTAATTGCCATCTTTGCTTTGTGAAATTTGATGTTTTTTTTGATACTCAGAACCCAATCACAGATCTTTGCAGCTGCAGCATGTGCCAAAACACCTCATATCTCAAACCTTAAGTCAGTGGAATGGAGTGGGGCAATGAGTTTTAGATAATTTACAACGGAAAATGGAACAAGGTGTACATATTTAGATACATATCACTTTATCCCACAGTCATGAGTGGTGATTTATGCCTTTTCCCAGTAATAGCTATCTCAGTAATAATATTACTGTTACCAGTCATTATTACCCCCTCTAAATATGAGACTGAAGATGAATTATCCAAAAACTGTAGCCCACCCTGATCCCATAACTCACTGTTGTCAAAATTAGCCGTCTAGACAAGTTTGCGTTCTCCATGTCAAAGTATCCCCGCTGCCTCCATTTTACTGAGCAAAAGGATGACAAGAAAATTACTGTCAACTCTAAATTGTGTACCACATAAAACTTGTGACTAAAAACCCCAAATTGGACTTAAAAGGACAAGCAGAATACAGACAGCAACAGGCTAGAGGAAAATGACTAAAGTGTGGATATGTGTGAAATGCATCAGAAATGTAGGTACTTAACTTCTTGCCTTTAACTTGCTTGTCTGCCAGCTGGAGAGGTAGTTGAGTTATCACATTTTTTGGAAATAAAAACAGGATACAATCATGTAATGGGAAAGAAATACAATCAGTAGTGTAATTGATTTCTCTCAGTTAGCCAACAAGGGCAAACAGGGCTTACAGAATAGACACAACACAACATGTATACAATACGGGAACAAAAAAATGAACGTTCACTATATTGTCAATCAAGCTGTACAATAATCCCAGAAAAAGAGAAGGTCGCAAACATAGATAATGACAAAGCGCTGGCTTGCTCTTCCTGGCCCTGTAGAGGAGACCATGCTATTGATTATAGCTCTGTGGGAGACCATTGATTTTACCTCTAGGAGTGAATGAGAGTCTTAGTCCGCTCAAGAGAGGGAGGGAGGGAGAGAGAGGATTGGACAGCGAAGGGACAGTGGTTGGGAAAGAGGGTCAGACTTGACTAAGTGAGAGACTTGAGAGAGAAAGCCACTTGCTTTTCCCCAAGTAGTGTTAAGCACGTACACAACCCAAACACTATTTCTTTTACTACTACTATTGCATTCTCTCAAAGTCTGCTCATTGAAACCTGGAAGACCGTAAAACCTGGTTTAATGTATGCTCATAAGGTGCAAATGTCTCCTACAATGTTTTTAAATTCGTAGTACTGAAAAACCTTGAGGATTGGCAAATCTCAAGTGAGTGATAAAGGGTCGGCTTTTGCTGCACAGCCATTCACCAGAAGATCAAGCGCATGGTTTGATCTCTTCTACTATTGATATATTTCTTTGTGGAGGGAATTTGTGAGCTTTTCCAATCACTGCGAAAACAGGAGGTAGTTCAAAAATAGCACCCCCCTTTCCCCATGACTGCTGAACAGACAGTCAAATACATGTGGATGGTATTTGTGGAATGTCTATTTCGCCCCAAACCATTAGCTGTTGTGTTTGTTGGAAAATGTAATGATAAAATGATACCTTATCGATCCCCGATGGGTCATTCTCTTTTTGGAGGGGGGGGCAGCACCCCTAGACCCGGTAGAAATTCAGTGAGCTGCTCAAGGACACTTCAGCAGGGTGGATGCTTCCCAACACGGGGGCTTGAATCTGGTTCCTCCACTATAAAAGCCTGCCCCCAACAAATGTGAACAAGTTAGAACAACTCCTATGCGTTAGTACACCATGAAATGACAGAGTTCAGCCCCAAAAGCAGCAGCAAACAGTCCTTTTCCTTTGAGAAATCACTTCTTTCTGAAGTATAAATCCAGCCTAAGCAAGTGAGTGTGTCAGCTAGAGGGATGGATAAATGGATGGATTGATGGATAGGTGGAGAGCGTCAAGATAAGTGACGATGAGAGAGAAAATTTCTCTGATGACCCTGGAGTAGATAAGCACAGCCCAGAGGCTATCAAATGATGACTTTTTGAGCACAGAACCAACAGCCTGCATGCTGAAATGTAGTGTGAGTGTGTGTGTGTGTGTGTGTGTGTACAGTATATGCGTGTAGAGAGAGAAGACAGACAGAGAGAATCAGAAATGATGTGAATGTCGATGGGAGCCAGCATACTGGATTAGCACTTGTAATAATACAGGCAGAGTTAATGTTTACAGATCGAGAAAGGTTAATGCAGGGTAGCGATGGATTGTCTCTCGAAGAGCGGGACTATTTACAATGATGTCATTAAGAGACGTGTCAGGCGATCATTTCATTCACTTGTGAGGTGATTAAATATTGCTTATTGTCATATACCCAACCCTCATTAGATTCAGTGTATTCCTTGTTGTTTGTTTTCTGTGTTTTGGCAATAAAATGGTTTATTATTTAAAGCTGCACAAAGCAATATTTTGAGGTAAAAATATCATATCAAGTCAACTCAATCAAATCATCAAATTCAACTCAATCAAAGTGCGGAAACAAAAGTGTCTCCTAAACAGCAGCGAGTGAGAGAAAGCTGGACTAACCAACAATGGCTCTGTAACCAACTAGTAGGAAGAAGAAATGTAGGTCTGAGGAGTTTGTCGTTCACTGATGTTGCGTGATATGACTTTTGGGTATTGTCCTTAAAACTCAAACAGTTACCTCTTGATGCCGTTAGGGGCTGCCAATGTGCAAAATTACCTAGTGCAGCTTTAGGTCATGAGCAGAAAGGATGTTTTTTTTCCTCATGCTCAAACACAATGTTTTTAACAGAGACAGCAGGAGCTTAAATCATTCTCACTGCTACGCAACACAAAGACATGACAACAACTTGCAAGAAATCTAATTAGCAGTAGGTAACTAACCGGATGTGTGAAAATAATAAGGAGCCCATTCAGAAATGGAGCATGTAAAGTTAATGTACCGACAAGGAAACTGTAAGAGGCTGCTCATTTTCTTTCTTTCTCACATCGACGTAATGTGCGGCGCAGCTAAAGATGACACATGTTCAACTTGGAGTGCCCAGGGAAATGCCCCAAAACCCACCATGTCCAGAAGGTGAGCCCAATAGTTCACGATTAGCTCACATCTCATTTTCAACCATTATCTAATCTGGCAATTTGACTGACAATTTACCAACACAAAACATGCTGAGCCAGCATTGTGGACTACTGCCAGGGGTTGCTAGCCCATGGCGGCCCCGGTTGGATGGGTCGCTCCGTCAGCTGTCTTTCCAAGCTGTCTCATGGTCATTCCCCAATGCTAGCTGCTGTAGTCACAGCAATCACTAGACACATCTAGTTGAGAGATTTACCATTAAACAAACATATTAATAACATCAACACCCAAGAATATTTAACATCCCATGATTAAAAAGATCCTGACTTATTATAAGATCATACACAGTTCAGCATCTGTGATACATTTTCTTTCCATTCAAACGATTCAAAAGACTCATTATTAATGACACTAACAAACTGAGTAATATTATACTAAAATAATAATAATACTAAAATACTGATACTAATGAAATTGCAACAACAGTAACACTGATAGTAATACTAATACTGACAATAGTACTAAGTTGTTGATTTTAATACTAAACACTGCACTGCTAATAAAACACTAATAATAATGATACCAGATAATATAATACCTCCCTCCTCTCATTTCATCTCTCCCTGCAGTATGATCAATGGCATTGTAAACAGCCATTACAGCTCAAGTGAGCATATTTTTCATAATCAGCAAAGTGGATATCCAGTGGGAAAAATGTACCAATTCAGAGACAATATTTCCCGCTGAAAAGCATCTTATTACCTTCACTCTGAAGAAATCCTTCCATTTCTCAGGCACTGTGTTAACAAGTCTCACGTCGAACTTAATCAATGTAGCTCATAGTTTTTAGGACGATGATGGGAGGCGGTCAAGATGAATGGGCCATTTATCCCTCCTTGCCAAGTGTGTTAAAGCAGGGAGAGATTCATATGAACTGTCTTCTCTAATTCAACTTGCCCATTATGTATTTCCAGATCATTTAAAGACAATCATCAACCAAATGATAGTCAGTCTTGTAGCATATCAAGTCTCTTTACATTCATTTCCTGAGTTGATTTTTTTTTGTTTGCCGCAAAAAGTTTGCTTTTGTTAGTTGTCTGCTCATAGAACGTATATAATCAAGAGGTGTAGTTGTGTCCACCTTCACTAAAATGACTTTAGCGTGTCACTTTCCATTCAGTCATGCAGAAATTGAAGGCAGACCATTTAATTTAGCCAAACACAGAACTCAGACAATAAAAAGCCATTTTGCTTCTTTACACGTGACCTATGGCCTAGAGGAAGTAGGACTGAGCTCTTCTTGTGTCTTGGGTGACTATACCACTCTCAAGGACAGAGCAACAAAGTACATTTTTTTTGTATCAACTCTGAGTTATTACTTTATATTAAAAAAAACAGTCTTTCAGTGGGAAGATTAGGTTGTCAGAGGTTGAACAGAATCATATGTTGGTTTGTACACTTGCAATGGATAGTTTAGAAGTAGTTTAGAAGTTTGTGTAATCATTCATAACTTTCTAACTATTGATGATAGAAACAGGTAGTTTGGATAATTGGTTTTCACATTAAATAGTATATAAATGTAAGTGTGCTTAATCATTTGTTGGAGATATAATGTTACTGTCGGTCTTGCTAAGTGTATGTGAGCAACTAACTAGTTAGCTATTATTGTGACTTTATTTTATTTTTCATTGTTATATTTTCATTAGCTAAGCATTAGTAGTAGATAGTTTTCAGTTCTTTGTGAGAGGTGGAAACTGATAAGAAATCTTGAGGGTTTGAAGTTATAAGTTGATGATTTGCTGCACCGCCTATCCCCAAAACACATCCAGGTTTTAGCATTAGAAACGACAGATGGAGCTTGAATGGAGGTATGAATACAAATGCTACATTCATTTTTATCCTTTGATTCACAAAACAAGAGAAATTTAATTTTTCAGTTTCATCTTTATTTCATTTTATTGCACAGATGTTTCTTGTTATTGTGTTATTGAGTTGTACTTGATTGAGTCTGTTCTGTCTGCATTTCTGTTTAAAAGCCAGGAAACCTTTTTTCCTAACTGCAGTTTTTTGACAGGTTACCAGACGATTTTTTTTTCTGGAAAGCTGGGGGGACTAACAAGGGCATGTAGATGGCACAAGCTGCCATTTTCTCTTATCTGGCCAACTTCCTCCCACTCTCATCTCATGGTCAAAATGCAGGCCTAGAGCTCTCATTCCATGGCAAGCATGTACTGGAGCTAATCCTAAATATCATAAAACTAGAAGCTGCAACTCTCCTAATCCTCTTAGGGAGAAATACAAATGTGTGGAGATGGATTTTACTAGCCCATTGTTATAACTCCTAATTTCACTAAAGCGATCTCAATGTGTCATTTTCAGTTTTAAAGGCATTTTGTGTAAAGGTTCGGTTGACTCATGCCACCACCCTTCTAAATACATCATATACTGTATATTTAGGATATATATTGAAAATCGCCCATTTAGACTTCACAGCTGAGAACAGACAAGAGGAGTGTGCGCACAGAGCGTGATAACACGGGGAGGATGAAATTGCTTTTGCAATCCAGGCATGATGACTTAGAGAGAGAAAGGGTTGAGTATCTGTGTTTGTATGTTTGCATGTGTGTGTCAGAAAGAAAGAAAGAAAGGAAAAAAAGAAAGGGAGCGGACATACAGTGAAAGAGCAAGTGTGTGTGTAAGTGAGGGAAACTGTTTGCCTTCCCCATAGAGGCTCACATCAAGGCAGCCGGAGCCGCTTGACGGATGGAGCCTTTAATTGACTCCATCGATGTGGGACAATCGGTGGGCAATCATCAGAAGAGCTGATGCAAAACAACCAAAGGCTTTTGTTTTTGACAGAAGGGCCTCCATTAGACCAGATAATAGGCCAAGCTGTTGATATCGCTCTGCCCTCTATACTGTCTAGGTAGCTGAGACTCTCAAACCCATCCAGATGTTTTTCATCTGGCTTACCGATCATCCCTGTTGATACGTCTTTATCTGTTGTCAGGGCGCTTCAGTCATTTACTCTCATTAATGTCACTTTTTTCATGATCATACCTAAGTTGATATCAACAGTATATCCACTCCAGTACCAAGTCACACCCTACGATAATGTGTCTGTACATATGTATTTATTAAATGTAGGAAAATGGTAAATGTATACCGGTAAGTGTGCACATTAACAAGCAGGGCAGTAAATGCACACATTTCCCAAGGTAAATCTGGTAAATGTGTACATATCCTGGTAGCACGAAGCTCGCTCAGAGTCCTGTTGCTCTGTTTTGTTGTGAGGATGGAGGCATCTGAGGCCATTTTTCTCCAAACTGGTGTCATTGGTGTGTGTGTTGCTTTACTTTTGGTAGGCAGCCAAGATGTTACTGAGTTAACAGCCTATGTATTCAATGTAGATGTAGTTTGGCTAATATTTTGATGCCTGTTTGATTTCATATTTTAGTCTAATAGTGGATGCAATAGCCTACACGACTTAATAAAACCCACGTGTAAAAACGATGTGTATTCCAAAACATGCTTGCCTCTCAATTAAAATCTTTAAATGTGATTTTAAAGAATCTACCATAACATGAGGCCAAAAACCTGTTAATGAGGCTCTACTACAACCAATAGTTTTCAGTCAATATCCTAATATCCTAAATTCATCAAAAGACCCTCAGGTGCAGAACTGTAGTGTCGGACAGTGGCACAATTCACAATCAACGTGTTACAGAAATGTGATCAGCAGGACACTCAACGCTCTGTCACTGTCCGAGCAGAGTTTTCTACTCACATTACTGGGAAACGTGTACATTTACCATTTTCCCATATTTATCTTAACATATACATGGATTACCTTTCCAAGAACAGATACAACCTCAGAGGCCAAGGAACAAGGAACTATCCATTGAGGACGTTGGCATGCATACACATAAGAGGAAGGTGCCCTTGGCTACTTTGGAAGTATTGGACCCTGTTGGTGCTCGGGATTAAGCTAGCAACCTTTTAGCGACTAGGCAGCTTCCCTAACCAAAATGTGTTATTTGATCTTTGTTTCTGGGGGGGATAAGTCGGGGTGGAGGGGCTCATTTCTTTTGTGACAAAATCAAAACCGAAGTGGCCACTGGCTCGGTGATTGACAAAGACAGGCTTTCTCCACAGGTGATTGACCCAGAAATAAGGAAATAGGATGGAGCACAAAGAGTAACAAAAATAACTGAAAGGAGAAAAATAAAATAACTGGCCTGAAGTGGCCTGCGCTGATATTGTAGTTTCAATTACATTACATTTACATCAATTACATTGAAATGTATTCTGGTCTGTCATCCCCCTTCCAGTAAGATCAGGACTGGGAAGCATACTTTCCAAAATCTAATCCATTAAATGGGCATTACATAATCTATGCCTTTTTTTTACCTCTATTGCCAACCAAGGGATTGCAACAACATTGACAGGTCTCTGGCACGTCACCGTCCTCCATTGTTGAGCAGCTAAAAATGTGAATAGGCGGTGGTTGCAGTGGTGGTGGTTGTGTTTTGGACACCAGACATTTCGGCACCTGGCGAAGTAACCATGGAGTCATTAGTATTGAACAACAATTCTTTCAAACCCCTGTAGATATATTATGGTCGCTTTGTGGTATGAGACAGAAATCTTACTTATTGCACCTTTAAAGATTGCTCACTGCCTTTCAATTTGCTGAATTCCTTTGGCTCCAAAATCTATAGTGTCTGAAGTGAAATGGACATTAGGATTAACCAATTATCATTTAAAGCAGCTACATGTAGAATATTTACCTCAGTATGTCATTCTCAAATAGTATAATGGCTGTTGGCTTTATTGTTATCCATTACTCACGCACTGTCCGGGGTGTGATAGGATGGGCATATTGTGAGATCCCTGCACAATATTACTTGCTCGATTAACTTATCACTTTTAAGGAATTGCAATAATTCCTTCACAGAATGGGATTTAGTAGCAATGAAATTATGTTATGTTTATGTTGTGTTTTTCTAGGGTCAAGTGTTTCTGACTTTAAAGGTGTTTTTATTACAGATTTTACTGTTATCCCCTCATAATAACATTTTAGTGTCCCTCTTTAATTAGTCTGATTAAACACCGGAACACTTGTTACTGTAATTTTATCGGTCGAGAGAAATCTGTGAGAATGAGATGCATTTGATATGACAGAAGAATATTTACTTTTATGTAGGAATGTAAACCTTTATGGTATTTTTGAGATCAAATTACCAAAGGAAAAAGATAATTACAGTGTACAGTGATTCATAAGATGGAAAACAAGATAAAAACCTGAGGAGGAGGAGATCTTTGAGTAAAACCTCTAGAGCTGGTCTCCCTTGGCACCTACTGGATTTCTGAAACTCACTCTTACTTTATTATTGTATTATTGTATTGCCCAACTAGGTGTGTTCTGTTTGCTCCGAACCTCATTAATAATAACAGTCCTGCATACTATTGTGTTACAAATCCCATAGACCATGCATTGTACATGCCACACATACAAAAAATAAGTGTAGATATTTTTGTGATGCCCACTGGACACAATTTATGGTGCAGTGTTTTATTTTATTTTATTTAAAAAAAAAATTGTTTTGTATATAGAACTCTGTCTCTATTTGTCTCTGTCTCTGTCTGTCTCTACTCTGTTTGAACAGATCAGATCAAATCAGGACAGGACAGACTGGAACGGAACGGAACAGAACATATCAGAACAGAACAGAACAGAACAGAACAGAAAAGAACAGAAAAGAACAGAACAGAACATATCAGAACAGAACAGAACAGAACAGAACAGAACAGAACAGAACATATCAGAACAGAACAGAACAGAACAGAACAGAACAGAACAGAACATATCAGAACAGAACAGAACAGAACAGAACAGAAAAGAACAGAACAGAACAGAACAGAACAGAACAGAACAGAACAGAACAGAACAGAACAGAACAGAACAGAACATATCAGAACAGAACGGAACAGAACATTCAAGCCTGCAATATACAATTGTATTCACACTAGCGATGGTGCACAGTCAAGGAATTAGTTCCTCAAATTTATTTATTCATTTCCCTCAAAGAGGCAATTTAACGCATGACTTAATCCATCTTTGTGGTGTCGCTGGAACGCCTGCTGCCCTGCGTGACACCGGCTGCATATTTGGGCCACAGATAAATACCTAGAGCCAGAAATATAGGATCGCTTCAGAACAGACAGGAGGAGCTGGAGAGGGAGGAGGAGAGGGTCGCAGATGCTAAGCCTGGCAATCTCTGTTTCAATCTGCGGCCATATATTGGCCACTTTAAAGACAGACACATTTTACTCTCGCATCAACCATGTCTGAGTAATGGGAAAATATAAGTGAGTTTGAGAATCGCTGGAGAGGGGAGAGATTTTGTTGTGGGTGCTCAACCTGCACTGATCCATTCAAGGGGTCCGAGAGGCCAGACGAGCAATCAGGCTGCCAAAATCAGAGGAATGTTCATAGCTTATCAGGCCTGTTGTCATCGGGCCCAGTTGCATGGTTTGTTGTGAGCTGACTGTAATGGGCTGCAAGGACAACTTAGCAGGAAGGAGATTACCTTGTTGTTGTGCCCACTGTGAGGAAAGAGAAGCTTAGGTCAGACAGATTGTAATGTATACTGGCCAAGCATCTGTTGGGGTATTACATGAAGGTTAAATTAAAAAAAAAAGGAAAGAAAAGTAAATCAAGGTTCTGGCTTACAGCACAAGAACAGAATTGTAGCTATTGTGGCTATACATGCATGCCTAATAGGATTACAGTAATCTGATAACAAAAAAACATAACTGTAATCATAACAGTTGCTTAACTCCCCCCC
>CABFOQ010054273.1:21110-50753 GCA_900660455.1 Gephyroberyx darwinii
ACACACACACACACACACACACACACACACACACGCACACAGATTACAGATGCTTTAGCAGAAATAGGTCACAACTTGGTTTTGCAGAAACACTCTATAGAATTTGGAGGGCAAATCATCTGGAAGCCATTTAAAATCATGAGGTTACATATTCTGAGTTGGAGCAACTCAGTGGATTACATCCCTGATTACAATATTTTTTCTGTAAAGGATCACTTTTTCAAGTAAGCCTCCAACAGTGTATTCATGTTTCATTCAGTGTTTTCATTGCTGGTGCAGAACATCAAGTGGTTTTAAGTGAGTGTGTGTGAGTCCTTCGTTGTACTGAGAAAATGAATCAATGAAGAACACTAAATATGAAATTTGGGTGAGGAAGAAGAAGCCGACGAAGATGATGATGATAATAATAATAACAGTGATGATGAGATATCTTAGACTCATGCTGACTCATCACCAGATTCATCTAATCCTTTCTCCCCGATGTATTGAGACTAAACAAAAGCAGGATCTACCGGATATCGGTGGCAGCAGTAGCAGCAGCAGCTGCAACAGGAAGTAAACACCGGCAGATACACACTGCATTTATGTGCTTTCCCAAATTAAAACTCCCCACAGTCTTTGTAATCTTCCCCTCCTCCTTCTGCACTAACCACCGTAGGACAAGAGGGAGAGCGTTGTTTTGTAAAAGTTTTGTCTGAACACCCTCCCTGTTAATGGGCAAATAAAATGTTTGTGCTCTTCAAGCTCCCTGGGACTGCTCGTCTGCTAAAGCCCATATCAAGACACTGTTCAACTGCTTAGGTGACCCAATTATGCACAGAAAATGCCTTGTGAATTAACTCCAGCACCATCTGCGATGACAGAACCGGTTTTATGTGTATTAGTACACAGGGAAAAGCCTCTGTACTGTGTGCTTCATTATTTTCTCTCTGACATTTCTTTTTTGTTCCCAGTTTTACTATAGCAAAAAAAAACAACCCTGAGCTATTGTGTGTTTGGTCTTCATTAGAGGATTTCTGCAGTGAATTAATATGGATGTTTCTGTTCAATTAGATTAGCCTCTCAAAAGTATTTGTAAGTATTCAGAGAGAGTCAGAGAGGTTTCATCTCCCAAAGCAGTGGAACTTTTACATGGCTACTTCCAAACAGCAAGGGGATATCATAGCTGTGTATAAAACAGCTGGGCATTTTTATCGCATGCCATAACATGAATGTGTAGGTAACACTTGAGGTGCATTGCGAGTAATCACAACTGCATTATAAACATATGTACATATTGTTCCATTACAATCAAACCAGAAAATTACATGCAAAATTAGGTTATAATAAATGATGACATTCATTATAAACCTTCATAAATCTGGATTGACTGTGATAGGAGTGTTATTAGTCACGCTGTTGCCCTAGAAAGTCTGAAATCCTTTGGGTTTTTGCATTTTTTGAGGGTATTATATAATGTTGTTATTATAATGATGCTAATGCCCTCATTATATTCTTATCTTGTGCTTATAATGTGGTATAATCCCTTATCAGCGGCACCTCAAATCAAGTGTTACTGATTTGTTCACTGGTTCATGGCTTAATCTAAACACCAAGACCAGATGGAATGAGGCTCCATGAACCAAATGACTGTATTAACTGATTGATCCACTGCTGCTGTTTTCTGACTCAAGGACAGGGAGAGGCACACAGCTAAAGTCATTTGTTTGCAACAACTGCAAAAAAAACAAGAGAACCTCTCTCACTCTTTCAATCCAATTTTAATGAGCTTTATTGGCATGAAAAGGCAGTGCTTACGTTGCCAAACAGACATGGCAGCACGGCAACAAAAGTAGCATTGAACACACCCCAAAAACCAAGCAAACAAAACAAACAAACCCCCACATGTATTATGTATCCACTAAAAATACAATAAATAAATAAGTAAATAAATAAATAAGTAATAATGAAAAGAACAACAGCAATCATTACCATTATTACTATCATCATCATCACTCTGGTGGCGTTTCCCTGGGTGTCCCTTAGGCTGTGGTGGGAGGTGACATATTCAGCTGCTGATTGCGTTTCAACTTCTTGATGTTTAGATTTAATTTGGGGGAAGAAAAGCTCTAATTTGTGAATATTTGTCACAGAAAATGTCGCTCTGTCTCCGCTTTTCTCTGTGTGCAGCATGAGAACATGTGCCCTCTCTCTCTCTCTCTCTCTCTCTCACACACACACACACACACAAGATACTCAATGAAACTCAATGAATTCTCAGGGCTATTCCTCATTGGTGAAACCTTTGGTCTCAAACCTCCTCACAATAGCTTCCCAGCAGACCAATAAAGATGGCTATGAGGAATGCACACAACAACCGGGTAGCTGTCCACAGTAAAATTTAATGGAACCAAAGATGTTATCCATCCTTTTCAAATGCGGAGAAAGCACATTGCAATCACACTTTCTCCCACTCTGCAAAGAGACCTTGCGAGCTAAAACAGTTTCATCTAATCATTCTGACATACAAACAGCATGCAGCCTTCATAAAACTCTATAGTGTATTCCCCATGCACACCAGATAACTGTAACTTGATTTAATGTAGCCCGTGGCACATTGCCACCTGCCCACTCTAAAGTGTTAGTACACAATAGATTGAATCTCTTGGTGTTGCAGTTCAAAAGACAGTAGAACAGCTACAATGCCATTGTATCCGCTGTGGGTCTATGTGTGAAAAAATCCAACACACAAGTAAAAAAAAGAAAAAGAGAAGGTATATGTCGCCAGGAATTTTGAGGCAATTACTTTTAACCACCGGGAAATATGGCTCAGTCAGGAGTCTGCTGTGGATTCATAATATCGCAGCTCATCTCACACAGCATCCCTTCTGTCGCTGCCTTTCTGTTGCATTGAAAAGACACTCTGACTCTTCATTTTGTCTCCATTTGACTGTATATTCACAGGACACAAGTGTATTGGACGTTATATGGCTCTTATATGGCTTTTGGTCTGATAAATGAATGTGTTCTTCCAAGACAGTCCCTTGAAGCCTCAAAGAAAGACTCAATTACTAATGTAACATATTGCTCACCACAAATGTCTCACATGACTAAAAATCATAGGAGGAGAGAATGAGGCAAAAACTATACTGAGGCACTCCCCACACCCTCCACCCTCCCCCACCACACACACACACACACTTTTTAAATACCCTTCCAGGCTGTATTAACACTAACACAGCTCAGTAACAGTGATGGGCTAAGTAAGCAGTTCTCCGAGTCGGCTGATTGCTTGTCGATCCCTTCCCTCCCCCCTCCACCGGAGACTGGGTTCTCTCCAGGGAGAAAGATGGTGTTGTGCGAAAATGCGCACAGTGCTCCTCTTTTGTTAGGAAGTGCATTTGCTTGTGAACTGCTTAAAAGAGTACTCTCACTTTCTTTTTTTTTTGCGCCAGATGCCATTAAAATGCAAAATATAGACATATACCGTGTCACGAGAGCGGGTTAACTGAGTGTGTGAAGGGAAAACATTAGCAAAGCCTTTCCACAATCCTCATCCATCATTTTCACAAAGAGGGGCTTCTCTAAAAATATTCCTAGGGAAAACTGTCAGGTGTAAGCCGGGCGGGCGAGCTGTGCCGAGCGGGGGAGAAAAAAAGTAGAGAGTAATACAGAAACAGTAGAGTATTCCGCTGACCACCAGTCGTAGCATCTCTTTGATACCTTTTCAATGTCGCACATCATGCTTTCTCACTTTCTCGACGAGTGTTATGTCTGTCAAACATGCGAGAAAGCGTAGTTGTCAATCAGCAGCTGTGCACTTTGGTGGTAGCTGTGTTGTTGTGAATGCTAACAGAGATAAAAGAGATTCTAGGATTAGGTGACAGCTTTTACTATCAAGTGTGAATTTGAATGAATGGTTACCCAACCACTTGAGAACCAAACAGCTTGCATCAGCTGCAACGCCACCGGAATTCATTGACGTTAATCGCATTCAATGTCTACAGACACACACAGTGAAACATGGGAGAGTTGTGTGAAGGACTGTTCAAGCTGGTCTCAGCTGGAAAGAGAACCCACTGAAGTACAAATGACATCCAAATTTTGCTCTTGAGATGCTATTTGCGCTTCCGTACTTTCTCGAGTGAAACAGCAAGAGAAATGTTTTTATTCTTACAATATCCCGACAGGTAACTCCATAATGGCTGTTGAATGGCATACCGCTGTTCCTCATTTGATATCCCTTTGAAGGACCCCCGAGGAGACCTTGAAACCGCCAGACTATTATTCAAGGTTTATTTTGAAAACCCAAGCTGTAAAACCAGCACATACTCCTTCCCACATACTTTTCATAATGGTACGTATATGTTACATAGGTTGTGGATGTGTGGCGTTGAAAGTATCATACTTAAGGTCTCTGACAAAACATAATTTAATCTCACCCACTTTTGCTGTTTCTCTGTTAATTCAATGGCAGAGGCTTATCGCTGTTTGTTTGTCTTCACATCTGCTGCAGCAGTCTTCTCATCTCCAGCAGACATTGAGACACCTACTCTCTCCCTGTATCTTTTTCTCTTTCCCTCTTTCTAATTCTCCCCCCTTTTCTCTCGCTGTTTCTTTATCAGTGTCTCTCTCCAAAACCTCACAGGACTCCGGCGTTCCAATCAGAGAACGAAGGAGGGCTGGATCTTAAAGCTCCAAAGCTGATGGGATTTACAGTCTCAACACAATCACACTGCGCGGGGCTGTTCCCCTAATAACTCTCTTTCTTTGGCTCTCTCTCTTACTTTCTCCCTCTCTCTCTGTTACTCTCTCCATTACACCAGCTAATTCCTACTGATGGCAGGAAATATGTTTGGCCATGGATGGAGTAGGGATGCATTTTTGATAATAACAGCCATAGGAATAGCTTCAGAAGCGCCGGGTTTAAAGAGGACATTAAATGCATGGACATACTTCTACCCAGCTGATCCAAAACATTCACACCCACACTCACAAACATACACACTGACAAACACGTACAGACACACATACTGTACAAAACACACACATTCACATTCCCCTCAGCCCTCACCAGTCAGCTTAGCCACACTGCTGTGTGTGATTTGATAAAATACTTGGCAGGATCCTGTGGCTGACCTTTCCATTGGTGTTTTAACGTGGCTGCCTTAATGGGCAACCTAGCGCATGTATCCAGGCAACGCTGCCTCTGATGAGATCTTGCGTTTGGCCATCCAGAGCTTCTCTCCGGCTAGTGTATGTGTGTGTATGTGTGCCTTTGAGGTTCCTGAAACTGCCTGCAGAAGTCCAAATGAGTTCCTCTCCGGTTAGATTCTCACGGTGGCCCAGATGCACCTTTAGTCAAGTTTTGTGGAATTACACAGCTCAGTGGGCCGACATCAGTGACATGGGGACGATGCTATTGCAACTCTAGATGAAATCATGTGTGTGATTTGTTCTTTTTATTCTCTCTCTTTGATGTGGGGAAAACAGTCCGATTGGCCCCTAACCAAACACATTCTGGCCCCGGTGCTGCCCCTTTGCGTGCTGAACTTGATGATGCTTCTGTCTAGTCCTCTTTGACTGTTCCTCAGACATGTACAGGGAGCCCCTCCCTCTCCTCATCTCCGTTATATATTTTATGAGCATTTCAGTCTTTCAGTCTTTCCTAGAAGAAGCAGATTAGAAGGAGGTGGTGACAGAGAAAAATCCAGAGGAGAAAGATGATTCAGACACAAAAACAGAGACAGAGACAATGCCAAAAACTGTAACAATACCTTTAAGCAATACATATACAGTGTCTGATGTGGAAGATGTTTTTCAGCATCTAAAATGAAGTTGGATTCAGCTAGATGGCACTGCTGTGTCAGCCTGAGGCATTAATCTTGCTTAGCACCAAAATATTACTCCTATAATAAAGAAAGGGCCTGTGGACATTTCTTATATTAATAAATGTGTTTTACGTCAAAGGCACAACCGACAAACCCGACTGATGATGTATTGCAATGATGTGACAAGTCAAGTCAGTTTTGAAGGTCTTCACCCCTGACTATTACATGAGTTATCAGGTGGTGATATGCTGGCGGCAGTGTGGGATGTGGTGTTATGACACAAGACATTAAGAGGAGACACGCAATGTGACAAAATCTGCTCTAGCCCTGATGCTCATTATGAATGTGATGTCTCATATCTGCAGAGGTGTTACAGTATGTGTTCCACAGAGAGGACACTTCAGCAGGATTTATACTTGAGCCTGAAACATTGGTGTGTGTGTGTATGAGTGTGTATACATGTGGATGTTTCATAGTTTTTTTTTATTACAGTTTAATCATAAAATTGAACCACGATTCTCTAAAAACTTAGGAAAATGTGAGACCATGTTGTGTCTTTGTTCCACCATTCACTTTCTAGTTTGTGTTAAAATCCCGTGGGAGTTTCATTCTTATTCCTCGGAGATAGAAATGCAATCAAGCCAATCACAGGAAAATCAGCAAAACCCTCTGATTCTCTAAATTATCCTGATTGCATACCTACATCAGTAACACTGCAGCTCAAATTACAGCTAAAAAAAACATTTGACGAAAGTACAAGTGAACAATATTGTAATGGTTGGGAAAGGTCACGGCAGAAGACACAAAGACTTTTCAAACAAAGTAAAGCTACAATCCCTGATTTGTACTTCAGTGCGCCCCGTCACAGCTGTGCAGGAGGAGGAGGAGTAGTTTGCTAAAAACAAATCTTCATTACAACAAATGAATGTTGGCCATCATTGTGAGAGAACAATAGGGATTGTATTACCAATATGGACATATAAATAATAATAATATCAGATTTTTTCTTTGGTTTAACTCAATTGGGCATTGAACCCCAACCACACAGTAATAGGCTCTCTTACCAAAATGGCACTGGTATTGATGCCATTGGCAATGCCATTTTGGCATTGATGTAGTCCTGCATCAATACCAAAATGGCATTGATGCAGCTCCCTTACCAGAATGGCATTGATGCAGTCCTGCATTATGGTGCATTAAGTAAGGTTTTTCTGTCCCATAGCACAAAATGACTTGTTGGGGTTTGATAAGGTTGTTGATCAATACCAATACCTCAACAATTACTTTGCCAGGCACTGAGATTTATGGCTTCCAAAAACTCAATTTCTGCATGTTTATTATTTTTTTTAAAAACCCAATAACAACAAAAATGTGTCCTATTTGGTATCCAAACCAATCTTTGTCCAACAAATTGACTCTGAATGCAAATGACCTTGCCTAGTCTGGTTTTGAAATGCCAACCAAGAATAAACATTTATCATGCTGTGATAGAGCAAGAAAACTGTCTGCTGTAGGAAGGGCAAACTTCCTGTTATTGACACTTGTCGCTGTGGAAATGATACGGGATCATGGGGATATTGTGATAGCTGTAGGGTAGCTAGTACATTCTTCAAAAGGTCTGGCTGTAGGTGAGGTTCATAACTGTAAAACGTCATCCATATAATCAAAATTAAATAGTGGCTGCATGCCTTCATAATGCCTGTAAAGATACTTTTTAGTGGAGCGGTCTATGGCTGCAGGGTTCCTTGAGGATGTGAACTTTGATGTGTGTGTTTGGAATGCAGAACCTTGGAGAAAAAACACTTATGTGAAAAATAGACACTACAAAGTGAAATTTCAATCTTAAAATCACAGTAGGATGTCTTAGAAACAGACCACTCCATGGCAAAGCCCACAGTGTGCCTTACAGCACAAGCACAGTTCTCTGCAGACTGATACGCAGACCAAACATGTCAATTACAAGGCCATAATGCTGCATCATTTATTAAGTTTTTATTGGGGTTGTTGGGTATGTTAAGAGAGAGGTAGACCGAAATAAACTTTTGTATAGACTGTATAGACTTTTTTTTTAACAAATAAAGTCAAATAAATGCAAATGAATTGCAGTGACATGGCCTTAAAGGCAACCGTTATCACACACAGGAAGTGCAGATCTATTAAAAGCACTGATCAGGTGGTTCTTTGATTCTCAATCAACACTTTGCAACATCTCAGTTAGAGAAGAACACATGTACATGCCCAAACATGTTACACAAGTACAGCAAAATATTTGGCCTCATGATATCAGTGAAATAAAACCCAGGGAGTCTCAGATTTAGGCCGAGATGTATCTCTCTCCATTTAACACAAATTGGGTCTGTGATCTGGCACGCTTCTCATCCTCATCAACCTGTACTCATGTTTTAAACACCATTCTCCTGTTTTTGTTTTGTTTTTCACAGCAGATGTCCTCTGAATGAATTATAAAACCAAATGAGGGCCAGAGGAGCACTCATCTAAATTCTCTCCTCTTGATTGCAGCTGCCTGACGCACAGAGTGACTGAATGAGAGACTAAACAGCACAATGAACCATGTGTTTGGTTACATGACTATCTCTCCCTTCCTTTTAAGCCACACTGACACTTCACAGCATTCGACCTACAACCTCAAAGTCTAAATTTTAATTTGAGACTGCTATCAAGGTTTTGGTAATTCATAACACATTTCTGAAATGTATCAAAACAAAAAATCCTCTCCCAGGGGAGTAGGTGCCCACATTCATCCTAGTATTCTCTATAAAATGCCCTTGTTTCAGTTTTTTTGCCCCTGCCTTTGAGAGAGCCTCTGTAGGGTAGGTTTACAGGAATAAGTGACACGATCAATTTGCAGAGCAACTGACACAATCAGCACCTACATAAATCATATCACCACAGCCAGGCCCCAAGGCGCCTGCTGAGGTGACAGTTTCATGGCTCACCTCCAGAATGCAACCTGCCAATCAGTGTGGAGTGACAGACACCAAAGAGCAGGTATAAAACACTGTCACACTGACAGCCAGGTTTGGGAGGGTTATTTTCAAAATGGAAATTGTTACAGTTTACTCATTGCATACAATTTTATATTATGTGGAATATTAAAAACAAAATAATAAATAATCAGATTACTTTCAAATTTGATCAAAATTGATAGAAAATTAAGCGAGCCATCAAATCCAATTTGCAGGTTGTAATTTAAATAGTATTATTGAAATGATCTATAGCCAGCATCAACAATGTTTGTGTCAGTGATCTCATAATATAAGTAATTGGCTTTTACCTTCAAATTTATTGTTGAGTAA
The DNA here is from genome assembly GCA_900660455.1 of Gephyroberyx darwinii. Classification (NCBI taxonomy): domain Eukaryota; kingdom Metazoa; phylum Chordata; class Actinopteri; order Trachichthyiformes; family Trachichthyidae; genus Gephyroberyx; species Gephyroberyx darwinii. Next base: position 30,238 of record CABFOQ010054273.1, read on the forward strand.
TCAAAAGTGATCAGTGATTAAAACGCAAAATGGAACATTTAATTTACTTAGGCTACAACAACACGGCCAGTCAGCTGATCTTGGTACAGTCCTACCCCTGCTGTCTCCCATCTATTGCTTTGATCCTCTGCTTGTCGTGATTGGCCACACAGCATCAGAAAAGACATAGCCAATCAGCAGACACGATTTGTTTGTTTTATTTCCTTCCTCAGTCAGCGCCTGCCATGATGCCATGCGACCATCCGACTAGGGTTCCTCTTGGATAGTTCCTGGCCCCCAAAAAACATCCTGCTAGTGAGGTAATACTTTTCGGGGGACCAGGAACCATTGGGGTAGAGTTGCAGTACTGAACAATGCTAATTGGTTAATAAAAGTTGTGCAAAAGTCCGCCAACCGCCATTTTTAAATATCGGCTTAAGTATCGGCTTGTTCAATCTCTGATTCAATTTTGGTGAGTCTCGTTTCCAAAAAACGATTAATATCATGTTCATACCAAAGCAGTGTTGGAGCAAACTGTAGAATTTTAAGTTTCACTTTTCCCAACGTGAGGCTCTGTTGGATTGAGTGCCGTGCTACTGGTCTACTGGTCTACTGGTCTGTCTCATAAGGGGACGTGCCTGCCATGTGGTTACAAGCAACAGCTCAGTGAAAAGCGATTAGATGAACTTCCTCCATGTTTGTTGTGTTAAAACCAAACTTAACTTCTTATTTGGTGTGGTCAGAAAGCAAGCTCGAACTCTTTTGGGGGAACAAAAAGGTGCCTGCTGAGAAAGTTCCTGCTCCAAAAAAGTACCCAAAAGGTTCTAGTTCTTGCAGTCGGAAAATGCCTAAAGACGGACAGTCACAGTCAGAAAAAGACAAGAAGGAGCTGAGAGGAAGCAGATAAAGAAGAGGAATACCCTTGAAGGAGATGCGGCAAAATGCTATTCTTGGCAAGCAAGGCACTGGGTAAGTATTTAATTACTTTTTAGTATTTTGTAAGTTGTATTTGACTAGAATAATAGTCAAATATATTTATTTTATCAATTAAAATAAGCACTTTCAAATTCAGATTTCCAATAGACCAAAATATTTGCAAACATTGCCGTGCATGCGCACTAACTGCTTGCTCAGCTAGCTAGTTAGCGAGAAAAAAACAAAACCCTTCATGTCTCAGAGGAGGTTTTACATTTGCTATCCAGCAACAGAGGTTGTTAGAAATTGGATTTAGAGACCTAGGAAGGCCAAATAGGACAATTTTAGTATCGGTTCATTCAGTCTGAATACATTCTGTGCTGTCCAAACAATCACTGAGGGTAGCTAACTGCTAACATCAGAGGCATCAACAGTGAGGTAGCGGAGTATAGGTATACATCCAAAAAGTCATCATAGATAAACGAGTGGAAAATTGAATTTATTCTGTGCAATGTTTGTTCCCTCAGATAGGCACTGAAAAGTAGAAAAGAACTCCACCGCGGGATGCCGTACCACTACAAAGTTGAGCTGAGCTGTTTGTTATTCAGATAATCACGTCAGCTTTTTTAGTTTAATAATTTTCAGAAGGGCTTTGAAATCTTAATAGGTTGAGGAGGTCACTGTAGGTGGCCATTAAAGCAGTTTGCCAGTGTGCATCTCCCACCATGGAGGACCTTCCTGCTGTTTGAAGTGACAAACTGACACAAGCCTCACGCCTCAGCACCCACTGGAGTGACAGTTTTATGGCTCACATCTACTTTACTAGCCTGCATTCAGTGCCTACAATTCTAAGAAGACCATTTAGAGGTAAAAATGCATTTAAGTTGCAGCACAACCCTTGATACAGTAACTCCCTATTTTAATATGAAGATTCACAAAAATGTTAGTGACTTATTCATGATTTAATCTGTGCTATTATTTCTTATAGATTATTATGGTGGAACAGAATAGACCTGAAAATCTTCAAAAATGAGATTTAGTCCTTATATCTTGTTTAGTACCGAACTTAAAGTGGATTGTTCTTCATAGTTAAGACTCATAACAGACATTTGAAGCCTTACAGGCAACATCCATTTTTGAATTTTCACAACAAATGGATATCCAGACATCCTGGTTGAATTATTTTTTAACTGCCCATGTGCTTATCCAACATATCCAACAACACATATCCAATAGCAGCACCATTTTGCAGTATTATGACAAATATCAAGCGGAAATTGATAGTTTATATCATTTATGTTAAAACACTAGACAGCACACAACAGCCTACCAACCACATTAGGTCCTCATCATATACATCGTATAGCACAGTTGTCCTCATATCTGTTTTTTTTTTTATTCTATCATGTAGTTGATTGCATTCACGTGATATCCCAGGTCTAAATCAGTCCCTGATTAGACAGCTAGAATGAAAGCTACTTGGCAGAAAAGAAAACCAGCAGTTCTCTGGACCCTGAGGTCCGGATTTGAGGACCAACTGGAGTGATGTTTTTGTGGTACTCCTTTGAGACACTAGCCTGCCAATCAACCTGCACATACATGTGTACTTGCGCGCACACACCCACACACACACACACCAATCAGCCTGCAAATCCATTGTGACAGACAGGTTTAAAACACATTCCCTGTGACAACAGATGCAGCAACATGGTTAGAGAGCAGCGAGAATGTGTTGAAACAATCGGGAAGATTTCTATGTCCTCAGTAGCACCCTTGGTGATGATTACAGTGTTTTACGCACCAAAGAGAAACACTATGGCCTGTCAGGCTTCTGCTTCACGCTCGCTGCTGCTCTGCCTCAGCCTGTTTGAGCATCGACACCCTAGGACCTACCTTGCAGATAGCTCATGGAAAACACTGTCAAAGCAAACACAATGCATTATTTATGTTGAAACACCCCAGGAGACATGTTCTCATTGCTATAGACAATAGCTGGTTTTCCCTCCAAGTATTTATGCAAATCATGACATATCAAATTACAAAGGCAGAATGGAAAAGGAAAATTTCTAATATCCTCAATATGACAAAACAAGTTTTAATGCTTGCTTGAGGTGGAAATGTTTTTTTTGGAGTTAGAGAAATTAAAATGCAATTAAAACTTTGCCTCACTTCCTCTGTGAATCTAAAGATACAGTGTGAAAAACTTGTTAACACTTCACAAATTAAGTGTCGCTATAAGGAATTAAGAGTCATCATAAGCACATTATGAGTACATTATGAGTACACTGTAATCTGAATCAGAATTTGATATTTAAACAATAATAGATAAGAGGCAATAGGTTTTTGTGCATTATAACATGGATATTTTTAAACCGCACCTGTTAACACCAAAGTGCTATAGTAGCACAGTGTTGTAACAAAATATTAAACTCATGTGTTGACTTAGCCACTACTAGCCCGTTATTTCCTGGTAAGTGAATGTACCACACACCAATGTAGAGCTGACTTATGGTTGTGTGATTCCCACTGTACTGTCCTAATGCAGGACTGTGCGGCCTAAAGCAAACTGTATTTAAACACTGCACATTGCAAAAAGTGTTGCATGAACAAACCAACCAACCAACACACAGATCCCAAGTTTTATAGAGGTGCTCCCGAGCACCTAATAATCACATATCCTTAAATACAGTAATGATGTGCTTATGATGCCTCACAGTGCACCTCAAGTACCTCAAATAAAGTGTTACAGAAAAGTCACAGTAAACATTAATGCTGTACCCTATTTTCCCCCAGAGACCTAACAATATCATAACAGCTACCATGATGACAAAGTCTGGCCATTTTGGATGGCAATCAGCCTCTGACCATGGACAACAGTCTCTTCTGCTGTCTCATCATCCCATTTCCCCCTGCCCCTCTCTCCATCTCATCACCCCATCTCCCTTCTCCGTGTATGTCCTGAGAGGCAGCATGACCGAGGTCAATGCCTCTTCATTGCTTTTCAGGTGCACGCAAAGGCCACAATTCTGCAATTCTGCTGTAATTAAAGGTTTTCCTACATCAGACGAATAGAAGGAAATATGATTAGCACTCCTCAGATGAGATAAAATCATCAACTTCTCGCTTAACCTCTAGTTCATGAGCTGGAAGCTTATCTGTGGGTGAGTGGAGGCAGAACTAGATGACACAGAACTGTGCCAAAAAATATATGATTTCAAGTATTTGTACAACTTGATGTGTTATTGATTTATCTAGCTGGGCAGGTCCAGTGCAATGAGAATCACATTTCCCATGTTAATGGGATTTTAACAAAATATTATAAGTGTCACGCCTTTTGAGAAACTATCCCCCTGGTTATCAACAGAATCAAACTGTTTCAGACATCTGAATGGAAATAAGGTGCCAAGTTAGATGCTTGCTGAACAAACTATAATCACCATGCCTTGATTATAGATTATTGGTGGATGCTGAGGTTACAACACTGGTTATTTTCTCCCCAAAGATAAAAATATTTGTATGCAGTGGATAGCACAATTGGAGTGAAGGATTAGGCTCTCACTGTGCTCAACAAGCTTTGCCTCTCCTGCCCATTTTAAGGAGGACTTAAGCAACTGGCATCAAAAACACTTGGATTTACTCAGAATTTAATAGTGAATGTTGATATCCCTTGGCTTGTACTTTCTATGTGGCATCTTTGTTTCCAGAAAATAATTACTTTAGCACCCATTGTATTGTGAATTTTATATGCTCGTCGCAATGGCTAACAAGAAATCTGTGGTGATAAACATGTTGATAGGTTCACACCCCATCAACATACTGAGAAATGGGTCGAGCACAGAGAAAGGAAAAAAACAACAATTATATCAAATTGGATGAGTCATCAAAAACAGAAATGACACTCCTCTCATTAGAAAAGAAAATCCATAGTGAGATTTTCCTGACTGAATGAAAATCATTGCACTAGGTCTTTAAGACTAATCAAACTTTATCATGTATGTGTATGTTTCCATCTCCATATCCATTGATTTCTTGGTCATAAGTAGTGTAAGCATGATTTCAAGACTGACATGTCTGTCGTCCTCCTCCTTTTCCCGCAGTTCAGAAGTGAAGACAAATGACAACCCATTCATCAGGGAAGAATAAACAAGTGTCATAGAGCCCTTACATTATCTAAATATGAAGATATTCTTGATTTATGCCTCGATGCTGTAGATTAATATGATTATAGTTATTAAAACTGTAGGATAATGAGTTATGGAAATTCCACATGATAAAGCCTGAGCAGCCTATTAAACCTCATTCACAATTAGCTCCTTAGTATGCAGTCAGGATTGATTTGTACCCCTACCCCCCACCCTCCACCGTAGCAGATGGCCAAAATCGGGCATAGGGCAATGGAATAATTGGAGGTAAATTTCAGCATTGATAATATGGCAATGTGAAGTATCTCTATAACCTCTGGTATAAAACCATAACCAGGACAAACGTTAAACAAGTCCATTCTTTTCATTAAGCCCTGATTCTATTAAGCCTGGACTAAAACAGCACAATATATACAGCAACACCAAATGTAGAGATTACTTACACGTGCCACTGCATTCATTCTGGCCTTGTAAATTCTGTTGAAGAGTTTGAAATTTCCAAACGGCCAGAAATGAAGAACATGGTATGGATAAAAACATTAGGTTAACGTTCTGTTGAAGAGGACGGTGCTTCGTTGGAAATCATTACCTTCACACAAAACATATTATGTGTTTCTGGGAAACCTGTGTGTAGGAAGGTATTCGAGTTGCATTGGATACTAAAAATTTCACTCTTGACATTTAGTAATTTAGTAATATAGGCAAGGCAATGAGCAAAGACTGGAGTTTCAGCTCCTGCCCTTTTACCTTTAAGTAATGTATGTTTCTATTTCAACACACATAATCAAGGGGACATGCGATATTTCACTGCAAATTGCCGATGTACACCACTCTCTGGGTCACTATAGAGTAGAACATGCTTTTCTATTTCTATGTAAATGTAACTGACATTTGAGTTCAGTAATCATCAGCTGCAGCCTGAAATTTCTTGAGGGAGTTGTATAGTCATCCCAATCATTTGGTGGCTGGATGTGATATATATATATATATATATCACCTCAAAAGGACACCTGTTGTCTTTCACTATGACTTCACACAGTAATTATTAGATCAGACATCCAACCGTCGCTTTAGTTATAAGATCTCCGCCTTCTCATCAGCAGAGAAAAAGAAAACACATTTGTCACAAAGAAAGATAGATTTTATTTTGCGTAGAAAATGCTGTCGGGTGTCTTCTCTGTGTAACACCAGGGTGTGTGTCTCCATGTGGTGTCTGCATGCAAATACAACTTAATTAGTTTTAGAGATGGGGAGATTGAGGTGAGGGTACGATGTGTCGTATCAGAATGGAATGAGCATGACAGTGCTATTTCCTTTGAGACTTTCCTGTCCACTATCTTCTATTAAATCAAAACAAATCAATTATCCCAAAGGCAGCATGGCTATAATAGGAAGCCGGGTGGGCATTTTTAAACAGAGTGGACTGGCGGCTCAAATCCAAACGTGCCGTGTGCAATCACAACGAGGAGAGTATTGAAATCCTGTAATTGAGACATGCAATGTTATGATTGCAAACTGATTGAATATAATTAGGTGTGGCTTTTACTTTGTTTGCTTGCTTCCTTTAATTAAAAGATTTTTCTTTTCACTTCGTTGGAAGGGATTATCATTATGCAGGCTGTTTGATAAGTGATTAGCCTGGTGAGGCCCACTAAGATAATTAATTGGCTGTCTAAACATTTTCCAAAAGTGTACCGTGGTTGCCAAGTGGCCTCCCCGTTCCTGCCTCAGTGGCCGCACTGTAAATAACTCAACTGTGTCGATTTTTAGTATTTTTAATATCCATAACTAGTCAAGAACAGCGTGGCAGTATCAGCTTGTAAACTATTTGCACTACTCTGCCCCCAATCACCGTCAGTGCAGGCTGATTTGTCTCCCTGATAATGTGTAACATGACCTTATCCAAGTTAACATGCCAGCTAACACCTCTCATTATGATCTAAAGTCATTCATTCATTCTTTTTCGGTACCTGCTTATTCCTATTTAGGGCCTATCCCAGCATGCATTTGGGAAGGCAGTCAAACACCCTGAACAGGTTGCCAGTCCATTACAGGGCAAACACATTCACACCCCCATTCACACCTGTAGGCTATTTAGAGTCTCCTACTTGCATGACTTTGGACTGTGGGAGGAAACCGGAGCACCTGGAGGAAACACGGGGACACGGGGAGAACATGCAAAGTCCTAAACATACTATAGACTTCAAGCATAGAGTAGTTTCACTCCAGAGTATTGGGGCAATGATCATCAGTCCATACTACTACTACTACTACCATGTGAACTCAGTTCCAAACTTCTGTCTTGACAGATCTTCTGCATTTCCACTCCTACGCCAGCTCCCTAATATGCTGCCTGCAGTGAATTTAAAGTCCATTCTCCCATAGTGCCTCAGTGGGTGTGAGGCCTTGTCCTTGCATCGCAGAGCAGACTCCATCGCTGACAAGGGCTCTGGTTTTATCACCTGATGCTGTGAGAGCCAAATGAGGATTTGGCCATGTACAGCCATTTATCATCCGCGATCAGTGAGCAGCCACGGGGGCAGAAAGGACCTTGGCTGTGTGTATACACTGTCCTCCTGCCATTTGTTCTCAAAGTCGACCAGGTTTAGTGTCACTGTGGTCCGCCGCTTTTTCCCTTGGGAAAACAAGCATCAACCTGGTGGCTTTGTTTGTGTACTGTATGCTTGTGTCTGTGTTTGTGTGTCTGTGCATATCTTGCACCAACTACTCGCTTCAAGGTAAAACAGATGATGATGATGAATGTGGCAAATATGGTTAGAAGACCATTAAATGGGCTGCTTATTTATTCTTTGTCATAACATTCATTTTGCTTGCCAGCTGTAAAACAAGGCATTCAGTTGAGAAATCTCTGCAAGTTATAATGAATTCAGTGCCCTTGAGAAATTTGTATACAGCATGAAAAGATATTAGCGAATTTCATTTGGCAAACTACAGTGCTGTTCTGGAAGATATTCAACAGTCTTAAATTGTTTGATGTTGAGTTGAATTAACTCTATAACCTTACAGAGGCCCAGTGACATTATTTAGGAATAGGAAGGAATGAACACAACAACACAAAACCACCTCAAGACAATGGTTGATTTGCTCCGATTCATCAAAGGGGGTGGTGGGAAGGTAAAAGGATTGCTTTCTCTTAAATGTTCCTTAAAATAAAGGGGTATGTATTTCCTTACTTGTGTTAAAAAGATGGTTAGTGTCCTTTCATCCCGCTGTAATTGCACGAACACCCACTCCCTTTGTGATCCCTTGTTTTGACTAAGCCTTTGAGGTATTCACAAACCTTATATTTTCTCTGACCTGCCTGGTCGTGACAGCAGAGGAGGAACCATTTTAATTCACTGTCACAGCTTTTGGAATCACTCTTACCAGCCACTTTTTAAAACAAGAGGTAGATATTACAATCTAAGAACACAAAATATTATCCTCTATCATGTTCCCATCACTAGCACTGAGTTTGGGAAGCACGTGTTCAGTTACGCTGCTCCGTTCTCGTGGAATCTCTCGCAAAAAGATCTGAAGTTGGACTCTCATTGGAACAGATCATTTTAAAGAGAGAAATTGAACAGTTACCATGTCATGTTTTCAATCATCAAAAGTGTGAGGGCTTCCCCACCCCAGCCCCCATTTTAATTTTCTTCGGTTTTATTTTTATTTATGCCAATTTTTATGTATTGTTGTTTTACGTGAAACTCTTTGTGTGCTCACTTGAAAAAGAGATGTCAATCTCAATGTGATTACACTAGTTAAATAAACGATTAAGAAGAAAAAAATAATAATTTGTCTTGAAATCTTAGTACGAATCAACAAAATCATGCTGGCTCCAATTTAAAAATGATTGCAGAGCTGCAAATACCCAACTGATCCCCATCAACAAAAGAATATAGAGATTGCAATCACAGCATTGTTGTTATTTTTAGACTCCAAATTATACAAATTATTAACGTTAACGTTTTTGCTAATGTACTAAATACTTTTATTTTTTACTTTTAGCAAAATCAAGTATAAGGTTATCAACTCTACTAGCCATTTGGGTGTGAGGACTCAAGTCCTGTCCGTGATTCCACTAGAAGAGGCGTGCTGTGAAACAAAAGGCACACTTCTCATGGCTCACGGCGGCTCATCAATAAGGCCGTGGAGCAGCAACACAGATGCTGGCTGAGGTCTCTGTCACGGGGAGATTAGCTAATAGCCTCTGTGGGGAACAGCAGGGGAGCAGTCTGTCTTCTAATACACCATCAACATATGCACACCCATACACATACACAGATGCGCACAGTTGCACAAATACTCACACATCTGCACAGATACGCGTAAATGCAGGAGCACGCACACATATCCCATCTTGTCTCATGCAAAACATTGCTGTGACATTCCCTGCTGAGTCAGTTTCATTCTGTTGCTGTTGTGTTTGCCTTGATCCAAAAGAGCAGGTCCAAGTTATTGAACACAAACACATTAGGACTTATTTACAAAGGACTCATTGCCTCTGCAGTGGTGCGACACAGTTGCAAGTGTGTCTTAGTCTTGTACTTTCAGAACTTGAATGAATAGATTGTGCAGTTCTTGGTGTATTATGGAAATTTCCATTTGTATAGTTAAAATGGATATCATAGAAATGTCACGGATGGGAGCGTTGCTACATGGGTGAACTGCACAAAAGAATCAGAAAGTTTTCTCATTTTAACATTTCTCAGGAACCAAACAACTGCACAATCGCTTTCTATGTGCTAATTGGACTGAGTGAAAGTAAAGTAAAAACTCCACGTATTTACACCACAGTGCTGTGGCAGCACAGTGTTGTTGCAACTAAGATAATCGCTGACCATATTTAATTCATGTGTTGACTAGTCACTACAGTTAGAATTCCTTTCAGCGCTGGATCAACCGCTCAGCAGTGCAGAATCCATATAAAAAGCCGAACTTCTACAATGGCTCTAGCCTACAAGGCGATAGAGCATCTATCCTCTCCACCCAGCTACCCTGCTGGGATGTGGAATTCCCTCGAGTCTTTATACTGTTTGCTGCAACAGTTCATATTCACCTATCAAAGTACACTAAGACTAAAACCACTTTTATGGTTCAAAACAATCTGACTTCCTTATCGTTTTCTCCTTTGAGCTGACAGTGCAATTTGTGTCCCATGAAAGCATGTGAGGTGATATTAAAGGGGTTATAAGGATACTCCTTTATTTTGTCTGTTGCATCAGCACGTGTAGACCAAATTAGAGAGGTGTAAAGCTTTTTACAGGGATGAAAAACAAGGGCCCCAAACCTGGTCCAATCAGCAGTAAAACACTATGAAAATGTTGTAAAGGCCATACTCCCCGAAAAATACAGCCTGACACACATACTCACACACACACTCACTTACACACTAGAGCATATGTTTTATCTAGCTCACCCCTTACAAGTCTCTGAACTTCACTGTTGTCAAGATGTAATATTATCGTACGCTGTCAGAGAGGATTCTACATGGAACACACAGTCCAGAAGGATTAAAAACCTGCACAAGGGAGAATGAAATTGATTTTGCACAAGTAAAAGATTCATTATCAACCATTTATATTTGCTTCGGATATACAGAATGACCTGTTCTTTAAAATTAGGATTCATCAAATCAAAACTATGAGCTCAAAATGGAAAGAAATCATTAGACTTACCTTTAGAAATATCTCCCCAAAGAGCCACACTTTTAGATTACTGAATAACTACTCTCTGTGATCAATACCTAATTACGCCGGTTTTTACTAGTTTGGTGGATTATTGGTAAGAGAAAATAATGGCTTGTTTGAGAAGTGAGAACAACAAAGCAGGCTTATAAGGATAGGTAGCGCTGGATTGATCTGTTCAGTAATCATGCACCATTACTCGAGAGTCGATGGTAATGAAGTGTCTTGGTTCATGTGACGGATATATAGCAGAAGCTTTGTTTGTTAGCCTCTACCAGTGTAACAGTGTTAACTATGCTAGTGTAGAGTGTAGTGTACTGTGCATGTGCCATCAACAGGCCTGGCGTAAGTCATGAGTAGACAACATAATAAATAATCTTGATTTAAAACCATACATTTACAGTGACACCTTACAGGTAGTTTTTAAAACTTGTGTGTGATATGAAGAGGTATGGCATAACCCTTGCTAGAAAAAAAGTATTCGGTGCATCCCCTTCTTCACCTAAGGGTTAAAGCAACGGAGAACAACATTCAATAAGAAGTATACTGTGAGGAATTATAAACTCATGACAGGCTTTGTACACAAATATGCTCAATTCATTCAAATCACATCAGAAAACTGCACTATAATTAGGGATGTGATTTGCTGGGGTCATCACACTCCCAGTGAGCCCACATGAACTCACTACTGTTAAGATGTAGCAGGCAACAAGATGGACTCAGGCAAAACTAAAACTGACGACGCTCCGTCAAGCTTGAAGTCTGCTGTGTAGAGGCTTTTTGGGCTTCCAATTAAGGAAGAAAACATCAACAAAACGAGACAAACACTGTTTGAAAGTATTGTAAGAGAGCCTCGCCTTACAGGTAACACTAGCAACATGCTGCACCATGAACAACACGTCACAGCGGAAAACTCCTAACTCTTCAGACTCATTTGAAATTGCTCTTAAATTGTATTTGAACTGGCTTAAAATGGTCTTCAATTTAACTTACAGAAACCTGTAGTCACCCTGTTCATGGTTTTGTTTTTTGTTTTTCTTTTACCTCAGAAATGAATACTAGTCATAATTGTCTTCATTCAGATTTTGCTCAAAATATTGTGATCATATAAGACCCCCGTGTCTGGATATACACTATACACTGGATATCACACCTATATGAGCTTGCTGGACATCCCATTCTAAAACCATGGGCATTAATATGGAGTTGGACCCCCCTTTGCGGCTATAACAGCCACCACTCTTCTGGGAAGGCTTTCCACAAGCTTTTGGAGTGTGTCTGTGGGGATTTGCCAAAAGACTATTTGTGAGTTCAGGCAGTGATGTTGGAAGAGAAGGCCTGGTCGCAATCGGTGTTCTGATTCCTCCCAAAGATGTTCAATGGGGTTGAGGTCAGGGCTCTGTGCAGGCCAATCGAGTTCCTCCACACCAAACTCGTCCAACCATGTCTTTATGGACCTCGCTTTGTGCACAGGGGCACAGTCATGCTGGAACAGCAAAGGGCCTTCCCCAAACTGTTGGATACAAATGTTATGTCTTTGTATCCTGTAGCATTGAGATTCGAATTGTTGGTGATTTTAATATTCATGTTGATGTACCCACAGACTCTACAGCCATAGACTTCATGGGACTTCTTAACTCATATGACCTAACTCAATCTGTCTCTGGCCCTACACACAGGCTAGGTCACACCCTTGATCTTGTTATCTCACATGGCTTAGACATCAAGATGCCACAGATGTTGCTATATCAGACCACTACTGTCTGTTCTTTGAAATGTCACTTTGCATTAGCACCAAGGCCATGACACGGACTGTTACCAAACGATATCTCTGATTTCTCTCCTGACGCCTTCACTGACCTCATGCTTCACCAACCTCCTTTAACGGCCTCCACATGCAATCTCCTGGCTCAGAAATTCAATTTGCGCCTCAGTGAATGTATTAACACAGTTGCTCCACTAAAAACCAAAACCATCGCTGGCAAGAACAAAGACCCATGGAGAAATAAAACTTCAGTCTTAAAAAGTACAAAAAGAATGTAGAAAGACAGAATGTACTAAGATAACAGTCCACCATGACACTCATAAGAATAAATTAAAACTGCTAAACAGAAAAATGAAACAGACAAGATCTTACTTCTCAGAACTAACTAGCAGTCAAAATAACGCAAAATTCCTGTTCTCTACTATAGATAAACTAATCAACCCACAATCACACATACCATCAGATTTTTAACAATAAAATCACCACTATAAAAGGCAAGCATAGAATTATCCAACTCAAACAGGATAATGAATATGTCAAGTCATAGAAACATAAACTGTAGCCTGACCACCTTCTCAACTATTGATTTACTTACAAAAATTATGTCTCTTCTGAACTCTGCAAGCTGTCCGCTTGACCCTCTGCCAACTAGCTTTTTTAAACAAGTATTTAGCATCAGCTGATGTGAATCAATCATTACAACAGGGAATCTATCCTGACTGACTGCCATTGTTAAACCCTTATTTAAGAAAGGTAATCTTGACTCCTATATGGCTTGTCGCTACAGACCAATTTCTAACCTCCCATTCCTTGGTAAAATAATTGAAGAAGCTGTTTGCATGCAGTTAAATGACTACCTTAATAAAAATTATCTGAATGAATTATACCTGTCTGTTTTCCAAGCTTACCATAGCACTAAAAGAGCACTTTTCAAGGTCTTAAATGACCTGAAAATAAATAGAGATTCAGGAAATATATATATATATTCTTATACTCCTTGACCTCAGTGCTGCATTTGACACAGTTGATCATGTGATTCTACTTGACAGGTTACACAACTGGATTGGCCCCTCTGGCTCAGTCCTAAACTGACTCAGGTCCTACTTAACTGGCCGGAACTACTATGTTGCATTAGGCGATTGTTTTCTCAGAATGAGAGGGTGCCCCAAGGCTCAGTTTTAGGTCCCCTTCTATTCAATTTGTACATGCTTCCACTTTCTGACATTATTAATAAATACAATATCTCCTTTCATCAATACGCTGATGACACACAGATATATATGTCGCTTGGGCCAGACACCAAAAAATCAACTACCTCATTACTGTGTGTACGAGTGTGTCGGTGAAATTACTCTGTGAATGTCTCAGAACTTACTACAACTAAACAAAGATAAGACTGGAATTCTGGTTATTGGAAATGAAACACAGAGGCAGAACGTATTGGTTCATCTTGACTCTGTCTCTAAATCATAAAAACCATGTCAAGAGTCTTCGTTGATAGTGATCTCAGTCTTAAGCACCACATCAGTAATATCTGTAAAACAGCATTGCCTGCATAACATCTCCAAAGTGAGTGGGATGCTCTCCCCAGCTGACTGTGAGAAACTTGTTCATGCCTTTGTGTTATCAAGACCTGACTACTGTAACTTTCTCCTGTGTGGTCTACCAAAGAACTCCATAGCAGCTCTACAATGAGTCCAAAATGCCACCGCCAGGGTTCTCGCTTGTACAATAATGAGGGAGCCCATCACCCCAGTACTTAAAACACTTCACTGGCTGCCAATAGCTTTTAGAATTGAGATTCTCATTCTAGTGTTTAAGTGCCTTCATAACCTTGCTCCTGTCTATATTAGTGACATTATTGTCAGATATGCTCCAAATAGATCCCTTAGGTCAGCAAACAGCAATCTACTGTATATTCCCAAAACATGTCTGATTAATGGAGAATCATCCTTCAGCCACTATGGACCTAAACTCTGGAACTCTCTTCCAGAAAACCTGAGAGCAATTGATACTTTTAAAAAGAACATAAAAACACACTTATTTAAACTGGCTTTATTTAAAGTAGTCGATTGGCTCCTTCTGTGCCCTTTTTGCTGCTTTACTCCTTTTTAATTCTTTTTTTTTAATGCATTATTGTTCTTTTGATCTTTTCATATTTTATTGTTAAATCGTGTCTGTATTATTTTATTTGTTTTGTTGTGAAGCACTTTGTGAACTTTGTTCCTGAAAAGCACTATATAAACAAAGTATTATTATTAAATGTGTGATAATGCTGTAAAAAATGTCACCTCCATGTTTACAATTTTTCCCCAAATTAGTTTTTCTCAAAACTGTTATTTGTGACCAAATGACAAAACAAACTGCTTCTTCCTGCAAGCAATGAAATATCACTAACAGAACTTTCCCTGCTAGGACTGGTTTAGAGAACTTTACAACACAGACAACTGCTCTCCTTAATGATCAGTGACCTTGTTTTAGCATCAGCCAGGAGAAATTATGTTTCAATTCTTTCAATGCCATAGACAATACAGACAATATATTTTATTTTCACTTGAAAAACTGCGAAACTGAGTGTCAGGGATATACTGTAGCTCTTGACAGGTTCAGCTTCTGCTTAATATATTAGATAGATTTTCTGTCACCACTGGCAAGTCATTCTCATCCTCAGCAGACATCACATGTGGAGTCCTAAAGGGGTCTGTTTTGAGCGTCATCTCATTCTCCCCTGACATACCTCCACATACATACATACAAAAACATACATTTTGAGTGCCGATGACATTATATCTGCCTATAAAACAACAAGATAAAGTTTCAGTCAGCTAAGCATGCAGATTGGCCATGTCTTTTTGTCCACTGGCACAAAATTATTATTTTGCCTCTCACATTTTCTCACTATTCTTCTCTAGGAAGAATAGCGATCCACATTTAGATAGTAAGAACTCTTCTGTGTCATTTTATGGGACATAAACCTATGGGTTTCTCTTGCAAACTCACACTGCATTCATATTATATTCCAACAAGAAAGGCAGCCACTCTAATTGCCCAATTGCTGAAAATAAGAAAGCTGAAAAGACTGTAATGGCATGGTAATGAGTTCCATTTTATGAAAAGACTGAACAATACAACTTCCCAGTTGGTACAGCAAATTAGAAACTGGAACAGCGTCAACCCTGTTCAGGTCTGACTTTTCTAGTCTGCACTTAGTATGAACATATCATCAGCCCATGGCAGCTGGCTGGTAGAGGGCAAAATGGGGGCTCCATGGTCTTATATCGGCAACTCGAAATAGGCCTACTTCATGACAACAAGGCCATTCAGGCCATATAAAACATTGCAACTCTGCCCTGTTGAGTAATGACTATGAGTCAAACACCAGCAAAGGACACAGAGCCTTGAATAACTCTATAACATGAGTCACGTGTATCACAAGCTTGACACAAACAGCTATGCAGATTCATACTTAACCTTCACATTAAAAGGCCATTTGTTTTGCAGAAATGAGACCCGAGAAAATGGAAATTTGTATGCTGAAATCAATGTCTTTAGATCTTTAGGTGGTTTCATGCAAGTACAGACGCCAAAAGAAAAGCTCTCAGAAGCTAAATGTACATCAAAACGTAAATGGAAACACATTTAGTGTTGTGTTATTTAAAGTAAATTCTATGAGTTGTAATCAGTGGCACTATGTGTGAGAGTCTGTCCAATGCTGGAGGCTCTCTTCTGCTGCTGCCTTTCAATTAGTGCCTAATTACCACCTCAACAAAACAACAGGTGATTTGGCCACTGATTTGTCTAATGGCCTCAATTATGTCTTTATGACCTGAGTGGGAAAGAAGTTATGTGCCCTGAGGCACAACACTCCTCACCACCACACATATACCCCACTTTTGGCTAGTGCTGGTTAAGGTCATATCCTTTGCACAATATTTCAAATTCATTTGCAAGCACATATTCCTTGGAGGCTATGGCACAGCCTGTTTGAATTTATAAACTAATAAATCATTTGTGCTCTTCACAAAGTTTTATAAGCAACTAATCAATTTTCCATTTGTACAGCTTTAATGCATATTAAACAATCACCATGACTGCACTGGTGAGTCACATATTATATTAGCAGACAATAATCACAGCAAACACAGCATTCAGATTATGGTATAAAATGTAATCTCATTTCTTTAAACCCCATGAAGATACACAATGCAAAGTGGATGAATTTTAAGATAAATACTGGACAACAAACAATCATCATCACTCATCACTCATGTGGTCACTAAGCAAGCCGCAGAAAAGACAATTGAATCACAACAACTCTCCTGTCTCTCCCTGAGGGTGTGTGCATGTGCATGTGCATGTGCGAGAAGGAGCAACCTTCTTTGCCTTTCATGTTTAATGAATGCCCTGTCAGAAAGGGACAGAGGAAGAGAAAGATGAGAGAGCAGGCATGCATGCATGTTTGAGAGGGAATGAGACAAGCAAAACTAACACACACAAGCAAACGTGTGCGCACACACTATGAGGCAGTAATGAGGCCTAGTAATCAGATACCCCCTCAGTCTTTACCTAGTCCTTACCTAGTACCATGGTCATGTAGCGCTCCTCCACCCCAGCCTCCAGCAGCAGTGGGGGCACGTATGTGATTCCAGCTGCCACGCAGATCTCCAGGCCACAGGTCAGAGAGTTCAGCAGGACAAGACGCCACTGAGACCTCCATCCAGGCATATTTACAGGGGCTGGCTCGCCTTTCCTGTCCTCTGGGACGGCCACTACTGAGGGCAGGGGAGGGGGGAGGGACCTAGGCAGGGGCAAGGGGAGAGCGTGGGGAGGCAGATGGTGCCCCAATGGGACGAGAGGGCTGTCGGGGAGGGACAGCAGCAAGGACACGTGGAAGTCTCAGATGACCCTGAGGATCCATCCTCTTCTCAGCATTATGGATCTGCAGAGGAGAGGAAGAGAAAAAGGACAGAAAGAAAGTTTTTCAAACTATAAAACATCAAAATGAAAGACAAAAAAGTTGATGTGCTGTCACTGAACGGCACGTCTCATATCATTTGCTGCTGTCTCTGAGTGTTGCAAATGTGACTAAAGGCTGAGGCATGCTGTGCCAGACAGGTCAGTCCCAGGTTATGGCACCTCTGTCAGTGGCCTCAGGCTGCACTGAGAATGTCTTGATGGCAGTAATGACAGCTTTCTCACAAGAATCAGCACAACCACAGAATCTACAAAGATTCCACCACATTTTCAAGAAACATGGGAATGACAGACATTCATAAGGGTATGGTCTTGATGTATCCTCAGAGCTCCTCACCAACAGCTTCAGGACAGCTAGAACAACAACAGGCAGACAGAGGAGATGAGTCAGCCAGAGCTACGTGGCAAACACGCTAAACCATTTGCCAATTCTTTCTCCCTCTGCCGTTTTGCTTGCCTTTTTTAAAACGCTCAGCAATAGGCATGATTGAAGTTTGACAAAAAAAAATCACTGTCGAAAGAGTTCTCTCCCTGCCTTCCCATCTCTCTCCACATCTCCCCTTCATCTCTTCAAACTAGTGATAGTGTTAGTGAGCTCAGGTAATGCATTTTAACAGTAGTTTCAAACCAGATGCGATTTCACAAGGTGAATTAATTGTTTATGAGAAGAGAATAACCACGTGCGCACAGCATAATGGGATAGGTGGCGACCAGGCCAGCAATGGGAAAAGTTGACAATGTTCAATATTTTACAAAAGAGCACAACAACATATTTAGGTACAATGAAATGACTACGTCTCCATAAACAATGTTAAACTGACTTAGAATTTGCACAGATGTTTGTCTGCTGAACACATACAGTGAAACGCCCACAAACGACAACTTTTGGTTGACGGAAACAACACAATACGAAGTGGTTGTGCTTGGCCTGCATGTTGTGTATTTGAACATCCATTCAAATACACAACATTAGATTTGTGTACCAAGGCTGTAACAGAACACCAAGGTGAACCACCACGACTGCCTCACTGTTCATTTGTGCCCACTGACCTCTGGGGACATGTCATTTTCCTCACTGGAGGACACTTTCTCTAGGCAGTGACGAGACCTGCCATTCTCCATTATACACAGAGTTGCAAAGATACGTTGCATTCATCCCATCTCTGTTCTCTCCACAATAAACCCTTTTTTTTTAAAAATATTGATCAATTTCTCTCCCGAGTAAATTTTGATTGATTTTCATCAGAGGGAAATTGAAAAAGGAAAAGCACAAGATGAGAGTCAGGTTTTATCTATTGAAGTGTATTGTGTATTGTTTCAGCCTCAAGGGGAAAATATGAATTGTCACATTAATTGCAAAGACAGAAAGACAAATTGATTGGAAGAGATCAAAAATGAGGAGAGATTGTATGGGAGGTAGCTTGATGAAGCAACATTTCTCAGTTATATCAGACAGCTTCCAATGTGTGTTCATGTGTCTATGTATCACTCTGCTGGCCTCCTCAGACAGACCCTAAAACTAGCATTAGCATCAGCATCATCACCAGCCGCAGGTGAGGCCTATGTTCCTTTTAACCAGAGGGAAGGAGTGAGAACACTCAGAACAGCCGCAGACACGGAAACAACAAGGTGCTATATTTATATTTGGTGTGAGATTTCTCTGCCAATGTTGCCCATCTGTTCTCTCCCAGCAGATAGAATGGACCCGTCATCATCTCCAATATCAGACATGGTTAATCACAAAAGGCACAGCTCAGTAAATTATCAGATAAAATGTATACATGATCCAATGTAACAAATTTTCCTTGTGGAGGTTAAAATGCCTTATTTCTTTAGGCAATGATTGTTGAATAATCAAGTTAATATGATTAAAAGGTTCAGGAGACAGAGGGAAAAGAAAAACACTAATTTCTGTGGAACCTAGTTAGGCTCATAGCATAACAGCAAGTTGTTATTCAGATGGGACTTCCATACTCTGGACACCATAGTGACGTCTCTGAGTTGTCTGAGGCATATTAGCTACAAAACTACCCTCACCTGCAGGACTCACAGCGATCAAGCATCTCAAACTTAAAATGCCAATCTAAATCCTATTTTGCCTTTCAGGTCTTTATAAATGAAAAGGTTAGCGGGATGTCGTCAATGATGCCATCAGTGTTAGTACAACTCCAGCTTGATAGTTAAAGGCCCATGTCTGGAGACAATCTGGAGAAAGACAAAGCGACAGTGTGAGCAGGCTGGACCTAGCAGGGGCCTGGGTCACCGGGAGAGAGGACCATTTCACACCCGTCAGATCTCATTCTCACCCAAGCCCAGGCACACTGAAAGACGCCCATCAGGGGACCAGCTTTTGCCCCTACGGCCTGTCTGCCCACTACAACCCCCAACCCCCATATTCAGAGTACATGTTTGTTTGTGAGTGAGTGTGTGTGTGTGCTCCTCTCTCTCCTCTATGGGCTTATTTTAATGCCATTAAGTTTTTACTTGTAAAACAATTTTGTACTTGTAAAAATATTTTGTACTTGTAAAAATATTTTGTACTTGTAAAAAGATAGAGTTGTGCCGTAAAACTCTATTTACATGTGCACAATTGTTTTTTACAACTACACATCATATTACAACTCGCCTAAACTACGAGTGCACAAATTTTTCTTTTTGGCAGTAATGTTACGGCGAGTCGATTTCTAACTCGTAAAATGGAACTCGTAAAATGGGTCAACCTTTTTCTGTCTTGACCAATCAGCTCAGTCTCCCCCACTAGATGAGAAGGAGTGATATCATTAGCTGGATTATCCGTCAATCAAAGACATTTTGCCAACTGCTGTGAAACACCAGAGAAGAAGAAGAATAATCAAACACATCTGGAAAGAGAGATTGAAATGGCGGAGCAAAGTAGCGGTGATGTTACACAAAGACGCCAAGTATAAAGCTGAGCTCACGCCACAAGTTTTAAAATCCTAACCTATTTTGAAATCGGGTTGCATCACACACATAAGGAGAATCTTCACCGATGTTCTGCTCTCTAATCTCAAATATGCACTAACTACAAGA
>CABFOQ010054275.1:0-11706 GCA_900660455.1 Gephyroberyx darwinii
CCTTTGCATCCATTTCACGCTGAGCCTCACCCGTCAGTTTGGACGTTTGTCCAGCTTCCTTCTCTTCCTCCATTTTCTTTACTGCCTCTCTCCAGTCCTCTGCCATCCTCAGTTTATTCTCCCTCAACTTGTGTTCATATTCCTCCTCCATCTGCTCCCTCATCTTCTGCTCCGCTTCCTCGAAGCTTTGTAGATATTCCACATTGATCGACTCCAATATGTCCTTCTCCTTTTGCTTTAACCTTAGTTTAAATTCCACTGCCATTTTCATCAAGCTGTCCGTATCCCACTTTTCCGCTTTGGTTCGTGCCTCTCTCCATTTCCTATTGCATTTCTCCATCATCTTCACTTTCTTCTCCCTCAACTTCTGTTCATATTCCTTCTCCATTCTCTCCTTCATCTCCTGCTCCAGCCTTGCCACTTCGTTCTTCATTTGTACTTTATCCTCCAATGTGGTCCTTATGTAGCTCGCCTTCATTTGGGCATTTTCCTCACGAAGTTTGTCCACCAACTCCAACAGTTGACTGAGCCTGTTGTTCAGGAGTTTATTTTCCTCCTCCATATCACTATGGAGTCTGGTGTTGCAAATACCATCCATGGCACCCTTTTTTCCAGTAGCAAGCAATTTGTTTTTTACCGTACCTTATTCCTTGTGAATCTGCACTGGAGTGTTCTGGAAACCTAAAACTGCAGATATTTATACCCTGGAACCCAAATGCTCAGATTATTTATGACATCAGAATGTCTTATGATGTCATAAATGCATTTCCCAGGATTGGATGGAGCCCCACTACTGAGCCCACCATAGATTCCCTCAGGACGAACCATTTATTTACATTTGAATTTTCACCCAAAGAAAGCAAAGTCCATTTCTAAGATATTGCTGCCTTGTATATATATTTATCTATATTATATAAATATTATATCCACTTTCACTGTAATGTGTCGCATCAAAACAATACACTTAGCAAGCTTCATTGTATAGTATTAACAACCCACTTAATGAATGACAGATAGCTTGCACACCGTGTAAGACTGTGGGTTTGCATCTGTTAAAACACAAGTACATTATACATTTTTCTCATCACACTTATGTGTGCCATATGTCTAGTGGTGTCAACAATGAGCAGGTTTACACACACACACACACACACACACACACACACACACACACACACACACTAATCTTAATTACTGCATTTACTGATAATATGAGAATCATTTGCTTAAGTACACACATCCTCTATCTCTCTCTCGCTCTCTGCATCTCAGCTAAAACAATAGTAATGGTAATGGGCATATCAAGTGACCCAGGTCCGCTTGGAGAGGTCTCAATCCCACTCTGCAGTTAAGGCCATGCCACCTTAGATAGCAGTGTGGCTCTGCATTGCACTAACCTACTTATGCAAGATTGGAGAAACTTGGAGCAGGAGAATATTACTGAGAATATTTTCTGACATATAACCTCTTCTCACTCTATGTGTGTTACATTCGAAATGGTTGATATGGTGATTATACCACTTGCCTTAGTGCTCTGTGCAGAACAGATATTATTTCTATGCCTATTTTATGGCAAAGAAAAGACATGGTGTGTGAGGAAAGGGCAGAAATGCTTGGAGAGGTGGCAGAGGGGGGTGGGGCAGGACAGAGCACTAAAGGCTCTACTTAGACCTGGTATTCAAATCTCATTGCAGATATAAGATCCACCTACATTATACCAAGCAACATTTAAACACAACTGTAAATACACACAGAAAGCACTAGACATTGATTTTCTGAAAGGCATTTTGATACCAGGTAGAAATGAGGTGGAAAAGGTAGTGATGCTGTCTCCAGATATAGTGTGCTGGTGGGTCAAGGGATTTCTGTACCCTCTCTCACTCTCCATGTGTTTGTTTTTCTTTGTCTGAACAACAGAAAAGAAAAATAGGAAAAGAAAAAACACTGAAAACGCAAGGCAGGAATTTCTAGCTATTCAACGACAGGCAAGGCTTTTCTCAGTTATGTGTCTCACCTGGCCACTTGTGGGTATACTCTGTGTACTTTCTGACGTAATCCAAAGTAAGTTACGACTTTCAAGTTATGAAAGTCAGAAAGTACACTACAGAAATCTACATCAGAAAGTACACAATATCGCTCGGCCATTGTAAGATACAATAACTAAACAGAGATTCACATTGACTTGTTTTCTTTACAACCAGCTGTATAATTGTTGAGAGCAACAGGATAAAGCACTTCTCTAAATCGAGTTTAGAAGAGAAACAAGGCACAGTGAAAGAAAACACAATTTTACTTGACTTAAAAGCAAGTCTGTTGAAGAGTGTCTTAAAAATGATCTAACTAGCTACTACTTAACTACTTAACTAGCCCGAGGCCGTTAGGGGCTCTAATGGCAAATGCTCCATCAGTACAGACAGCAGTAACGTGCTGTGCAAGCAAGGTTGTTCTTGGATAGGTAAAATTCTTGGTTTTTTTTAATCTCCTAATTTAAAACAGACACTTCAATAAGCAACATTCTTTTCCAAGAAACAATATTGTTTTTGTATTATTTCCATCCAGATAACTGCGCCCCAGACTTTGCGCAGAGCGTTGGTGTTTTGCTTCTCATTTTGAGTGACCTCGCCGTTTGCAGGCTTACCTAGAAAATGAATACCTGCGAAAGTTGTTCTGCAGCTCTGCTTTAGATACATAATTATATGAATTTATTCATCAAGGGGTTCGGTACTGTGACAGATACTGCAGGCTACGAGGAGTGTCAAGCAGTAAAACAAGCCACTGACGCAGAATAGTCATAAACAATGTCTTTATTTGCTGTATGGAAAAATAAAACAGTATACCATCATGTACAGCAGACAAGTCAGGCAAAAAAAAAACTCTTGCTCTTGTTGCACAGTGGTAGCATACCTGTCACAAACTTATGCAAAGCGGAGATCACATTGCACTTGAGTCCAGCTGTCATACCATGACAACGTATTCCCAGATCACTGCGATCACTGTCAGTGAAAATGAGGTTATTTATTCACATCTCCCTTTTCTTTCTCTCTCTCTCTCTCCCTCTCTCTCTCTCACACACACACACAGCTATATCTGTGTATATCCGCAGACATATAAAAACATAGAAAAGTTGCATATAAAACATTTTCAACCCACATTTCATAAAATACATTTTTAAATACAAGTGCTCAGTTTGGTACAGTAAACATCGTGTTTATGTGGCCACATCTCAATTGAGCCGTGTTAATAAAAAATAGACCAAAACAGAGATATATTTATATTCATGACGAGCAATACAGACTTTGTGTCCCTATCTGAACTCTGTTCCCGACTAGAACGCAGCATAGACTTCTCTACTGATTTGCCATCTAGCACTTTGTCCTCAGGTAGAAAAAAAAAAAGTGAGTTAAATTAGCCCCTAATCTGGGATTTCATTCTAGATGTATCTAGCTCTCTGGAGAATTAATTGAAAAAGATGGAAAAGCTGCATTCCCATGGTGAATAATCATCAGCATTACTATAACATAAAGGTTATCAATAAAGAAGTTCTGCACTCACTGGGTCCTCAGAGTCTGTCTCCCACTCACTGCCATGGAGAGGCTGGACTTCACCGCGTGAAATGCCAATATACTACCAATATTTGCTTTCAAGGACATTGCCCAATTACTGTGTGCTCCACACAGTAATTGGGCAATGTCCTTGAAAGCAAATAACAGTAAGAATAACATATGAATTGTTGAATCGATTGGCGATTCTCCTTTAATACCTTAGCAACAGTTGCCCAAAGCTGTAATTTTGGCAGCATTAATAGAGTCAAGCACCAATCTTCAGCTCCCCTGTTATTTTAACCGACTGTGTGATTATAGTGATTTAGACCTTTTGTGTAGATTTTGCTACTTGTTGCTTGGGCTGAGTATGACTGAGTATTGTCCTGGTAATTACAGAGGACAGTGGAGTGAATTTGTTATCTCTGGTTACATTTCTATCAGAAAATCATATACGGGATTTGGCGAGTCAGAGAGCTCCTGTGCTTGATTCCTTCATCCTCCAATTTTGCACACACCCTGC
Source organism: Gephyroberyx darwinii (assembly GCA_900660455.1). NCBI lineage: Eukaryota > Metazoa > Chordata > Actinopteri > Trachichthyiformes > Trachichthyidae > Gephyroberyx > Gephyroberyx darwinii. Next base: position 4,063 of record CABFOQ010054275.1, read on the forward strand.
ACAAGACAACAGCACTTCAGAGTCAAAACATGTGCAGCAGTCCAACACTAAGGGATAAGACATTCAACTATTATTGCTTAATCATTCAAAACAGGCTAAAAAATACAGATCACTGACAGCAATTTAAAGTGTTAGCAGAATCACTGCTTTTATGTATTTGTGGCAGAAATAGTCATAAATGTTTCCATAGCCATCTAAGAAAGGAAAAATGCACATAATCAGATTTGTCACTATCAAGACAGCCATGGAGCAAAAAGGCTCATTCCAAGAAATGCTTGAAATCAGATTTTCTGTGTAAAAGCTACCAGTGTATCATTCATGCCTGCAAGAATATTAACCTCATGTCAGGATGACCTTAATGGCTTGGGTCAGGATGAAAATAAAAAAAATGCATCTTACATCGTGACCACAGTGATGTCATGCTGTCCTTATGGGAGACAATCCGAGGAAACATTCACAGGCACCTTTTCGAAGAACACTGATGAGTGTTCAAGTGCTTTTTACACTGGTGGGTGTTGGGAGCAAAGCTAAAGGCAGAGTAAAAGTCCAAGGTGCACTTTGACCATTTGAATGTTCCAGATGCCATACTCCACATGATGTTGGAGCCATACCATCTATTGATGGTACTGAGAGGCCAAAAGCAGTTTCCCATCCCAAATTTAAACACATGATAAATGATTTTACTCATTTAACCCATTCGGTAAATCGTTTGAAGGAAGATTTTATTAGCAGCAGTATTAATTAGCCTTATGACCATCCTATTATAAAGGTCAATTCATAACTGCACTGTGCAAATATCTATGTAGGGACACACCTAGGGGTTCTGTGTATTTGAAGAGACAGTCTGAGCAGGCTGTTGGTTATCTAGCAAAATATGGTGATCCAAACTGGCCTGTTAAACTGTTCGATTACTGTTCTGTAGAACCAGAATTAGAAACAGACTTATGATTAGAAAGTCATCAATTCAATTCCCTTGACTGCTACCATCAAGGTGTCATAGAGCAAGGCACTTTACCCCCAATGGCTCCAGTGAAGCTGCTTAGTGGCCAGCGGTAGAAGACTATATTTGTACTGGGCATTTTCTAGGTGTGCATGTGCGAATCCACATGAATGTGTTGTTCAAAGAAAGGATGTAAGCTTATCCAGCTTGCCTGGATGAATAAAAGTCAACAAAAACTACAGACTATACACAGAAGTGAATTAAAAATGCCTTTTATCCTATGTCTATCCACAATGCTAACAATGTAGACCTATAAATCAAGCTCACAGGACATAAAAATCACATCTTTTTTTATCCTCTCTGCTCTGACAAGATAAAGTGCACATCAAAACCTCCATTATATTAGATTTACAGGGGAACTAATTAAAAGAAAAATTACAGGAAAATGCATCCTAAAATACGGTTAAAAACAGCTATTTCCTTGCATTTCTGGGTCCATTTTGTTGTTTGGTGGTGTATTTTTCTGTTTCCCATAAATAACCAACCTGGCCAAATGTAGATAAGATATTTCTAGCACAGCTACAATGGAGTTGGGGAAATGGCAGAACATTTTCCGTCTATCTAAAACATGAACGGTAAACGTCATGTTTTGATATCAGTCCCTCAGAATCAAAGAGCAAATGCTTCTTTTTAGACCAACCATTTGCACCGACATTCAACAATCTTACAGGGAGGAATCCATCGTAGAAGAGGAAGAGAAACTAATTTCTCCACGGACAGTATAGCCTCAATAGACCAGAATGCAATGCAGGCAGAAGGCATGTTACATTTTGAGTACTCACTTTTTCTCAACTGGAAAAACTCTCACTCTCTTGCCCTTACTGTTCTTGTTCTTACTGTCGTATTGCTATCGCTCTCTCCACCTACGTGTATAACCCACAACTGAATGCAACAAGTTCATGCCCGTTCTCTGGGAGTTGTCGAAAGGCATTCTAGGAAACGTAGGAATTTACTAACTGAAATAGCGGGTGCACCAAAAACATAATTACAACACTTTGTCACAAAATAACTCCTGGAATGCACTGAATTGATGACATTGATTGATGACATCTAACAGTGTAAGAGTATCCGAGGGCAGATATTTTCTTTTATGTTAAACTTCATATTGATCAGAGTAGGCACTTCATATGAAGTGATCACAGTTTTTTTTTCGTTTCCCCTACTCCACAGGGATGATGGAGTGCAGGGTGAGCTACAGAACAGCAACCCCTGCAGCTAGTAGGGATTCAGTGTCTTGCTCAAGGGCACTTCACCAGTGCGGATGCTTGCCGATACAGGGATTTGAGCTTGGGTTCCCCCTTCTCGCTACGCCACCCTACTGCCCAAAATAATGATTCAAATAAAGAGACCAAGGTCAGTGATTCTACAGATCAGCACTCGTGCTCAAAGAAGCATTGCGAATAAAAGCCCTGATCTTTCCATTGCAGGTTAAACATGGGAAAAACAACAGCTACTAAAGCTCTCACACCTCACATACTTCCAATCAACATTCCTCAACAAAGTATTCAAGATGAATAATTGATGCTAATGATAATTGGTAACCGTAGCCTCAAAGCCCCACCATAAATCGAGTAGACACATAACATTCTTATAAAGGGACACAATCAGTATGTCTTGATTGTAAGCAAACAATCAGTATGAGTGCATAGTAGGCACTCCTACTACGATAAGAAGACACAACTGTAGATAATGTGGTTGCGTGTATGTGCATCCATTGGTGAGTAAGTAACAGACGCATGTGCTTCCAGTGCTAAACAGACATACACAAACTCATTGGTCTAAACTGCATATTGGTTGCTCAGGCACTTGTTTAAAGTCATTAAAAAAACAGATCCGAAATGAACTCCTTCTGACAGACGGGTCATTTCTTTCGGCTCTTTTCAGCATTAAAATACCCTTCATTTTCTCTGTATCTCTACAACTCCAGGGTGAAACCACTTGTTCATTTTCTGGGAACAAAAAGGCGCACTTTTAGTTGATCTCTATTGCTTTGATCTCAGAGACTGGTCATCATTCAGTTTGTTTGGTGTGATTTGTGTGTGTGTGTGTGCATTTAGACTTTGCAATTCTATGCAGTATTTTAAGGAGTCTTGTTATTATGTGTGAGTCAGAAGCTGGACTCAGGGACTGTCCGTTTGCGTCCCAGCGAGGTTGTGCTGTAACGAGTCCTCTGCAGGGTGCCATAAGACGGTTTGTCTGTTGTCAGGCTGCGCGGTGGTGGCGGTGCTGCAGACATCCCATTACGATGCAAGGACGCTGTCCTACGCATGCCCTGCTCCGCCTTGGTGGGGATGTTGGAGGAGCTTTGGGAGCGTCTGATATCAGCCGTGCTGCGTCCTATCTTCCCGTTCGCCAGCTCATCACCCAGACGGCCCAAGCCATTAGACTTGCCTCCTTCCACCACAGTGCCCCCTCCTGCTGCTCCATTGGACAGGGATAACCTTGAGGAGCTCCTTCTGCCTCCTTCTTCACCTCCTCCCCTCCCTGACTCACCTTCCTTGGACCTCCTTGAGTCCTTATCCTTCTTCAGGAAATTTCCTTTGAAGAAAGAGAGCAGCCCCTCGTGGCCCTTGGGTGCCTCTCCTTTCTTGGGCTTAGGATCTCCTCCATGTGAACCTTGGTGTTCCCCTTGGGCATCACCCCTATGAGCCTTATCTCCCCTGTCCCCCTTCCCTCTTCTCAGAGTCCCATCATGGAGGCTGGGAGTGCTGTAGCTGGACTGAACTCCAGTGCTGGAACTCCTTCTTATCTCAGTATCCTGGGAGGATTTGGAGGAGCTCTGCTTCCTGGTATCCTTCCTCCTGGTTAGAGTGTTACTGCTAGAACTACTGCTTATGGTGGTGGTGCCCTCATCTCTTGTCTGGCTCCCCTTGGTGCGTCTCAGGCTGGCTGTCTTATATGATGACCTCCTCTGGCCCTCTGGGACCTGTGGAGACTCAGGCAGCAGGTCCTCTGCCCTACCGATACAGCTCAGACTCCCAACACTGGGAGATGGAACATGGGCCTCAGCAGCTTCCTTGGTCCCTGTTGGTCCGGTCATCAACGTCACAATTGGATCCTTGGTGCAGCGAGGCCGGCGGCCAGATTCCAAGTACTCAACTAGCTCTACAGGGGCAGGAGCTGGGGCCAGCGGAGGTCCTGGGTTGGGTTTCCGTCTGTCCTTGGAACCGAAGGACCAGCGCAGGGGAAGCACTTTGCTCAGGGTGTCCTTGGTCTTGGTGGGGGTTCTCATGCTCACACTGCGTCCCTGAAGACCTCTGACAAATGGCCTGCTCTCAAAACCCCCTGACAATTACAGAGGAAAAATACATTTTAGTGTTGTCATCTAAGTGCCAGATGATTGCATTAGTCATAGCACACTGCAGAACAAATATTAAGTAGGGACAAATGGTCTATCTGATTCTACATGATCTCATCAATGTAATTAGTTGTTACAATTTTATTATTATAATTCATTATAAAGACTAAATTAACCGTTCAATACAAAATGAATCCTCACAAATATAGAAGCTCCTAAATAGATGAGCCCAGTGCTGGGAGTGGCCCCTCACCTTTCTCCGCTTTGGTGGCGTCATCATGGAAGACTGGAGACTCTGGGGAGTCCGGTATGGAGGAGGGGCAGGTTGTAGAGGAATGAGACACCAGACTACCTCTCTTGCTGAACCCCGTCAGACGGATCAGCCAGTGGTCTGACATAGATGAACTTGTGGAGCCTGCCGGAAAGCGGGCATAAATTGTCAATCAATTGATCTTAATAGCTCATGCAGCGTAAGTGTTGTTTAGCCACAAGATTGCACAGTGAGTCGAGAAATATAACCCCATTATCTACATTCAGCTCACTGACAGGTCCTTGTTTTTGAACATGTGAACAGTCGGAGGGCTCTGCTCTCTTGCCTATACTGGAGGCGCACACCGTTCTCAGGCACAGACACTTTGCATCTCCTGATTACTGATGACGTTCGTGCTGTGCTGCTGAAAATTGGATTCACTCAATTTTCATTTTGTGTGAAAAGCACAAAACCTCAAATTTAGTGTCAAGAAAAATACTGCAGTGTCATCTGCTTCAGTTTCAAGGATTCTTAGTTCATAATGAGTTCCCGAGTTTAAATAAGAAAGTGAAGTACTTTACTCTTATTCATTTGAGCAAAGTTAAAAATCACAGCTCCAAAGTCAAAAGCCAATTTGACATAATAATAGGTAATTTAAATTGAATTTATAGAACTTCAAATGGGGCTGGAGTTCGTGCATGTATTTGTGTGTGTGAGTGGATATGAGTGCACCGGATAACGCCAGGGCAATCTGCAGGAGAAGTAAGTGAATGACAGACTGCAGGGATGTAGACAAAAGGAAAGGAATGGCTGATCAGTCTAGACTTATGCTCGTTCTAAAGGAAGGCGGCCTAATAAGAGTAGGCTTTGCCCTCAGCTGTTTTTCTTCCACATGCAGGGAGTGACAAGAAATCCTGCATCTTGTGAGTGGAGAGTACCAATAGGCTTATAGGGAGTAAATCAAAATATAGAGCCGCAAAGCCATGCAATGCCTTGTGAGTTTAAAGTAGGAATTCATAATCAATACATGCATTTACAGGGGGCAGAGTGAAGAGAGACTGAAGACCAAGACTGAGATAATGCCTGTGCCTGGACTGCAGAGTGCCTGAACTGCTGAGTAATAATAGTATAATAGGTTTGATATTTCTAAATGTCTTGATTGTCGAGTCGACTGTCGATTATCAGTTGTAAAGTAGGTTGAATCAAAGCTAATGTTGAGGTAATAGTACAGCTATTTAAACTAAGAGAGAGGTATGATAAGTGTGTTTTTTGAAGCTTTTTTGAAGCTTCAAAAAACTTCACTTAGAATGAGCACTTCACTTCATTGTGGAGAATAATTCTTTATAAGTGTTATATGGATCTCTTGTCAAGTAATTGTCAATTCAATCTTGTCCTGAGTCTGTGGGGTGAAGTCCAGCAGCAGGTAGTAAACCAAAGTTCGCAGGACATCAGCACCCCTGCTGTCGAGGAAGGTTATAGCACCGAGGAAGGCAGGAAGGCTAGCCAGCCAAAAAAGGAAATGATTAGTGCTCAGAGAGTTAAATGGCCAGGGGCTGCTGAAAGCAGGAAATGGGAAGTTAGTAATAGTGACTTGAGTAGGATGTTATATAAGCTTAAAGGAACTGCTGAGAGTAAGGGTGACATTATTCATGATTATGGAGTAGAAAGTCTTGGTGTCCTTGAGAAAAGGAAGAACACATGTGTCAAGGTAGTTAAATCCAGGCGACAACAACAGATAGACAGACTTATCCTGGAGAGAAGGCAGCTTAGGAGGCGGTGGAGGAAGGCTACAGAGGATGAGAAAAAAGGCTTAAATATATTGCAAACAGATGTAAAGAAACAATTGGTAGCATTAAGGAGAGTAGAGAACATTAGGAAAAACAGGAAAAATAGAGCAAGCCAGAATAGCATTTTACAAGAACCCATTTAGACTTGTGAACTCTTTGTTAGTGGACGGGTGAGGATGCTGCCTCCCAAGGGCGATACACTTGGAGACATAACCGGGTGTTGAAATGTTTGGCAGCAGCAGTTGAGGGGGAACAGTAAATTCTTTAGCTGTTAGTAGGCAGGATAAGCAGGATAAGCAAATTGGCTACGTGAGGTAGAAAAGGTCACAAGGTGACGAGGCAAACGAGCAGAAGATCTCTAGATATGCAGAGATGGCAGCGAAGGCAGAACATCGAGGTTGGAAGGCTTTGTGGTAAAGTTCGTCTTTGCAGTTGCAGAGTTTGAAACGTGGTTAAGAATATGTCTCAGTGGCAGTGGAAGGTGCAAGTGAGTGGTTGTGGATGAGGAGGAAGCATGCTAGCTGGGGAGCAGGCTCAGATAAGCGCAGCTTGGTTGTATTGTGTTGTGTGGCGTTGTGTGGCATAGTACTGTGTAGTACTGCGTGGCATTGTGTGGTACTCTGTTATAGATTGCTTCAACATGTGTCCACTTCTCTCCTATTAGCCCATCTCATCTATGACTCCAACTGTCCAAACAAAGGATATCATTTTTGAAACATTGCTCCTCATTGCTTATTTTTATTTAATTACACAAATTGATCAAGGGCTTTTAGTTACCTAGAGTTTGTTTGAATGGGTCCAAACTGGTGGTCGTTAAGTTTTAATTAGGTTAGTCTTAATTTTAAATAGGTGTCAATAGTCTTAATTTTGACTACTAACAAGCAGGCGTGAAAAAATCTATGGTCATTTACCCATCCAACTATTTAGGTTGTCCAAATCACTTATCAAGTGTTGTGCATACCTCTGAGGGAGCTACTGGCAGACCAGGGGGGGATGGTGTTGCGTCTCTGGTAGAAAAGGATGTAGGCCCCTCTGGTACATACTTCTTCTTCTGGCACCAGGTCTACACTGCTGTCGTCATAGCTATACCACTGGCCATCCACCGAGTTCCTACAATACGCTGTTTTGGAGAAAGAAAAAGAAGAATGGATAATGGATAATAATAATAATAATAATAATAATAATAATAATAATAATAATAATAATAATAATAATAATAATAATAATAATAACAACAATAATAACAATAATAATAATAATAATAATAATAATAACAATAATAATAATAATAATAACTTTCATCTAAGAG
>CABFOQ010054277.1:9861-22681 GCA_900660455.1 Gephyroberyx darwinii
CTTTTCACCCTGCTACCGTCTGGCAGACGGTACAGGAGTGGTCAGTCACGCACTTCACGACTGAAGGACAGTTTCTACTTACGGGCCATCAGGCTACTGAACCGCTGAACTATACCTCATACCCACGTCACTTTATGAACAATACATATATGCAATGCACATGCACTTTATACCTGCACATCTGTATCTGTATCACGAAATCATTCATGTTTACCAAACCTGCTGCTTTTCATATCCATACATTCTCTTTCTATTCTAGTTTAGCCCTTAATCTGTTTATTGCTACTTTAATTTTATTCTATTTTATCTTTTTTATATACTAGACGTGTGATTTATGTGTACCTACCATGTTGGAATGTGCCTCGTCCAAAACATTTCATTGTACAGTATGACTGTAAGTGATGCTGCACATTTGACAATAAATGATTTGAACTTGAACTTGTTAACACTCGTTACTTGTTACTCACTTGTTAACGCTTACTTACTTGCGTGCATGCACGTACTTGCATGCAAACCTTCTATTTAGATGCATGTTATTGTTTTTCCATTAATTAAGCTCAGCTGCTGATGGTACCGATGCTGCAGATAGTATACTATCTTCTTGAAATAGAACAGCCAGAGGCTACTGGTATATGCTGCTTTCCCTCATGTGGTGCTTGTCTTTTATCCCCAGTAGTAAATTGTGTCCACATGATGGAATAATAGCTCACACTACTGGCTCTGAAAGCCTGAATGTTATTTTCTCACTCAGCCTAAGTAGTTGTGACACGGCAAACATCAGATGGGATTCTAAATATCTGATTCTCTTTTTACAGGTCTTATGTTTGTAATTGTAGACAGACTTACCTTTTGTGATACTCAAGAAAAGATCAGCCTGTGTAACTCTAACTAAAATGTTTTGGAAAAAAATCAGCTTGGTCCCACTGGGGTTTAATATTTGCTCATCAGGTCCCAACGGTGCTCATGTCCTGTTCTTAGTTCTAAGCCACACAGTCACATCTATTGCATAGATCGCATGCTGATTCTTGAGATTACCTCAAGCTGTTGTGGAGAACCTCAACATTCATTTCTACCCAACTTCTCCACTTCAAAGAGATGCTGTACAGAGGAGGTATGGGTTTCCTGAGGAAATGTCTCGTGGTTATGCAATTCTGTTTTTACATTCATAGAAACATTTTTACATGCTTCAAAATAAGTGATAATAAGCTTTATGTATATGGTCCAGTTATTAATCATGTGTAGCAGAGATGAGTTAAAGTAGCGTGATTATTCAGTTACATAGGTTACAATACGTTATTCCATAAATGTTCTCTAAATGTCCCATAGTCCTCACACTGTGGAACAATTTGTTTTTCAAAAACCTTCAGTAATTGTGTGAAGTGAAGCGTGAAAGCTGCTTGAAGTCTTGAAGTGTGTACTCAAGAACGATCCAGAGTAACAACATATGAGGACATAGTTTCAAGTTTCAAACTAAGTGAGAAGAATCATTAAAAGTGCATCAGCTACTGTTCTATTTTAACAACCATTTCCTTGCAGCTTGGTAGAGATTATGTAATTATATGTGTTTACTACCTTTTCAGCCTTTGTGGAACACATACTTGACAGCCGCTAACAGTAACATACACATAGTAACCATATCCTTGCCTATAACAACTAAAATAGTCTGTGTTCAGCGACTACAGACCATTTTCTAAGAAGGAGAGAAAAGTAAAACACTACTTATATATTATATGCACAACAGGACCCAACATTGAGTGAAAAAAAAGATGTCTTTTTCACACAGTGATTGTTTTGATTGGCAGTGTCCACACAAATGTGGTGTCAGTCACGCTACCAACATTCAGCACTGCGTGTGATTTCTGACCCTTTCACCACACACATGCTTCAGGTTAGAAACAAGAGAGTGACTGCTGGTTTATACTTATGTGAGTGCTAGCAAACCACAGGGCAGCTGTACCAACAGACAGGCTTGTTATCCTTGTAGGGTCACAGTGACCCTAATGTGCATATATATTCCCATAGCAAGATGCCTGTACACTTACATCACTGAGGCAGAGGACTGTCACAAGAGGCCAAGTTGATTTTAACTGAACTGATGACATATAGATGCCAAGTGTGCTTGAATGAATGGAAACTCTATGTGTATTTTCATGTCAGTTTCCACATTAAAGAGTCTTCATTGTAACTTTTGGCTGTTACATGTGTGTGTAACTAATGTTTCACTATCTATCTTTTCAGTTCTATCATATACTGTATCTACTGCACAGTGAGATAACCGAGGGTGTGTGACAGCCATCCATGCCAGATATTTTTGGTTTAGATGCTGTCAGTTTAACTGACATGCTGCGGGGCATGATAATCCCAATGGAATCTAGAGAGACGTTCCAGGAAAAATACTATTATTACATTTTCTTAAAATCTTTAGGGAAAACTTGTGGATCTGTTTAAATTACATTGAAACAAGGTAATGACGTGCATACAAGTATGGTTCAGCTGAATCTTTGTCAATGGACATACATGCAGCTCTGGCAGCTTTCTTAGGAACAAAACAAACAGTATGTTTTAGTCGTGTTGTGATTGATCAGTAGTACACAAACATCATGCTTTATTGAGGTCATCTCACCCTCTTGGATCAAGTCAGGATCTCCTGAGATACAAATTTAATAGACTTATTGACTCCATACTCCATCTGAAATATACATGTGGTCAGTATTTGATGTAGCTTGTGGGCTTTCTGACTGTACATAGTAATGATTTAAATAGTAGTTATAAACTTGCTCATCATTTAGTAAAAATAATTCACTCCAATATTTACTTAGGTATCAATTCACTACAGTAGCTTTCCGCAAGCTTCACAGAGACCAGTTATAAAAACCACACTGAGATTATTCTAACCAAATCCCAGCATAAAAGGTGGAAGGCATGAGAGAGTGAAGTAGGTGAACTAAAACAGAATCTTGGTATTTATTTGATTTCTTTTTGTTTTGAAAATTCTGCCTCAGTAGCTAAGTATTAACTAGATCCTTTTCGCTGCAAAGCCATGTAGTTGCATACCAATCTGAGGCTTTTCTATCATGGCCCAAGCCAAATATTGACTCTAATTGGCTGGAAGATGTCCATTGTTAATTATTATTTGCTTTTAGTATGCAATGGTTTGACTAAATGGTAGTTTTCCAGTTAGTTATCCAGCCTGATGAAAACAGTAGTCCTCAAAAATAAAATACTTAGTTCCAGAATTGTTCCAATTGTTAGTTGTTTTTATTACCTGTTAGCTCATTATAAAATGAGTTAAAAACATTGTCTATTTTTATTATCACAACAATGTACTATTGGGTAATTTCACAATAAAACATTACTAAGAAAATCCTACATTTATCATAGTTACATAATTGCAGTTTGATGGATAAAATAATGACTTTTCAAGAACTTTATCCAAGAACTTTATTTGTCACATACACATGAAAGTGGCAATGCTTACGAGATTGTGCAAAAAATAACAACAGTATATGCAATATAAAGAATCAACAATATTCACACTAAAAAGTCAGAAGTAAAAAGAAGCAACCCTATTTACAATATATTAAGAATATAAATAAAAAAGTATGAAAAATATGTGGAACATATGTGTTGTCACTATATGTATATATATATGTGTGTGTGTGTGCACATAAGAGAGGCAGTGTGTGGAACCTGGTGGGGGCCTTAGTGAGATTATGAACAGTATTATCTGGTGTTTAGTCCACCCATAACAACATGGCAGATATCCATTTTTAGCATTCACTTGCATTCACCTGCAAGATAGGAGTGAGTCATTCTTTGAAACAAATAATTATTGATGAAAGCATTTTGAGATTGGCTTTTGTCAAGACATTACATGGCGCAATATAATGTGAGAGGAGCCAGGAGCCAAGCCACAGAAGGATGAGATTTACAAAATATGAATTTCATCTTAAGATAAGTATCCAACTTTTGTTCCATCTAAAAGTCAAAATGTTTTATTAAAGGTTTTGTTTGTACTATTAAGTGTCATAATATGGTAACACCTTCTTCGTAAGGAGTTTAACATGTCATGAACTGTGTATGATTGTGCAATGCAAAGCTCTTACAAATAAAGTGTTGCCCTTTAAATATGTACACAGAAGCACTGGCTGCCAGTGCTTGAGGCCGTGCCCAGCTGCTGCTGCTTAGTGCACTATAGGGTGCAATGCAATTTTAAGAAGGATGTTGTGCACATGTCCTGTTCACAAAAACAGAAATGAGGTTTAGTGGTGTGGACCATGGCACATTTCACAAAGTTTTCCACCAAATGTTTCTATTGACATCTGATCAGAAAGGCATTTTTGTGTAGTGTATTGAAGTAGTTAGCCATCACTGTTACCTCAGGAATGTCCTTAGACTTTAGATCTTTTTGAAAAACTTCTTCTTAGATCTTGGTAAACAGTGTGACAGATACAGCAAGCCAAAGGAAATAAGGGTTCTGGACACGTCTTCCTCTCCATTTTATGTTGTGTCTTCATGTGTTGTGTAAATATGTGTGAAGCACTTATCCCCAAGGCAACAGCAGCTGGTTGACACAAAGTTTTATGTGAACAATCGCCTCAGCTCACTTTCATGGAATGCCTTTGGATCATGAATTGACCAAAAAAAGTTGCAGATGATGTCAAATACAACTTGTATGCCGATACGGTGGAATCTCATGTAGTTTACATCCCCTTAACTTCATTTGTGGCAGTGATTCATGTGGATGTGCCATGTATGCCCTGTGCTGCCTGTCCACCCACCTTAGAAACCCTGCTGTTTGCATGTTCTTGTTGACAAAGACTTATATGTTATATGCTCCCCCTTTTGCCCTTTTCACTCTCCCATGCCCGTAATCAGTTGGCTATCTGCACCTTTGGCACCTTTGTATGAGACTTACAGCATTTTCTTCCCTTATCTTTGGTAGTTTAGGGGAAAAAATAACTTTCCCAGTTATCTGGCAACAGGGCAAGCACAACAGCCAAGATGTCATTTTCCCCAACAACTTCCTCCAGCTCCTCCTGGGCAAGCTGGGAGATGTAGTGTCTCCAGCATGCCCTGGGTCGGCTCCAGGCTCTCCCAGCTCGGTGAGCTCCTCACCTGGTCACAGAAGGTGAGGCCAGCCAACCTGCAGAGAAACCACATTTCCGCCACTTGTATCCATGATATCATTCTGTCGGTCAGCACCCAGAGCTTGTGACAATAGGTGAGGGTTGGACTGAAGACTGACCGGTAAATCGAGAGCTTTGCTTTGTGGCTCAGCTTTCTCTATACCATCACAGTTCAAGACAATGCCCACATTAAGGAAATCATCATATCATCAAAAGGGGTAATATTGATTTTCTAAATATCATGTCTATTTTAAAAGATGGCATTTGAAAAAATAGCATTGCATTTTGCTGAATGCAAAACCTTTTTTACAGTATTACTGAACTGTTAAATAATGGATCTGTTGTGTGCATTCCTGCTCTGAAACAATTATTAGTGATTTAGCATACTGAATTAGTTTTGTACAATATTTATGATGCATCATACTCCTGGTTTTAGAACTGGCATGAAGTAAGACAATCATTAGGACCATTTATGAGATTTTACACTTAGATATACACTAAAGCCAAAAGTCAGTGGACACGCCTACTAATTATTGAGTTCAGGTGTTTCAGCCACACCCATTGCTATCAGGTGCATAAAATCCAGCACATAGCCATGAAATCTCCATAGACAAACATTTAGAATGGGTCGTAAAGAGCTCAGTGACTTTAAACGTGTCATAAGACTGTCGACTGTCATATGATGCCACCTTTGCCACAAGCCAGTTTGTGAAATTTCTGCCCTACTAGATGTGCCTTGGTCAACTGTAAGTGCTATTATTGTGAAGTAGAAGCGCCTAGGATCAACAACAGCTCAGCCACGAAGTGATAGACTTCGCAATCTCACAGTGCGGGGCCAACGAGTGCTGAAGCATAGTGCGTAAAAATCGCCAATCATCTGTTGCAGCACTCACTACAGAGTTCCAAACTGCCTCTGGAAGCAACATCAGCACAAGAACTGTGCGTCTGGAGCTTCATGAAATGGGTTTCCATGGTCGAGCAGCTGCACGCAAGCCTCACATCACCATGCGCAATGCCAAGCGTCGACTGGAGTGATGTAAAGCACGCCACAACTGGTCTCTGGAGCAGTGGAAATGTGCTCTTTGGAGAGATGAATCACGCTTCACTATCTGGCAGTCTGACGGATGAATCTGGGTTTGGTGGAAACCAGGAGAACGCTACCTACCGCAATGAAGTGAAGTTTGGTGGAGGAAGGATAATGGTCTTGGGCTGTTTTTCAGGGTTTGGGCTTGGCCCCTTAGTTCCAGTGAAGGGTAATCTTAATGCTACAGGATACAAAGACATTTTAACCAATTGGGCGCTTCTAAGTTTGTGGCAACAGTTTGGGGAAGGCCCTTTGCTGTTCCAGCATGACTATGCCCCTGTGCACAAAGCGAGGTCCATAAAGACATGGTTAGACAACATTTGTCTTGGTGAAACTAATGCATAGACATGCTGTGAACTTACAGAGTTTCACAGTACCACTCAAACTACAAAGAGACAGTAGTGTAGAGACATACTCTGGGCAGCAGAACATGTATATTACTCATACATACTATAGATTCAGTCATTCTGTAGCTCGATGATAAGATGATTATGATTAAGATTGTTTCAAGTAGGCTACCACTGGGAAATTTAATTAGAAATATTAATTAAAAATCTTTTGCTTTTTTGCTTAACTTAGCTTGATTTTTAAAGCTGAACAACATTGCAGTATGTCTGCTACGTCTCTCGGAAAGCCACCTTCACAGTAATGTTGAAATTATACTGAATTATCGAAGTAATGAAAATTATTTTCTCCTGAGTTTCAGGCTGAATAGAACATCACTGTGGGCTTGACAGTTAATCCAGGATTTACATTCTGGCCTGCTTCATTGCAGCCAGTGTTCATCACCCATGTATGTCAACAAAGGCATTTTCACAACTGTTCCATTCAAATTGAGAAATTTATTTTGTACAGTTTTTGAAAAAGAAAACAAATCACCAGATCATTATCCGCACCAAGAAACATCAAGAAAGTGACAGTCGATAGATTGGATGGCTCCATGAGACAAAAAGCAGAATATTTAGTTGGGCTGAAGGGCAAATGTAAATCCATACCTGCTACACTGTACTGACTGTGGTCACTGAGAGGCCGTTACAAATTACAAGGGCATCAGCTTTGGGGGGTATGTGGGATACTGCAGTCTGACTACCTCAAGAGTGAGCTCCACCTCCTGTTTCACTTGATTTTTAGAATATCTTACGTGATTACGGTGCATTACTTTCCATAACTCTAACCAGAAATCCTATTTGAGAGCACACTGCCTTTTTTATATTCTCACTCTGTATCTAACTTCCAATACAAGATGGTTTGTCAGCTGGACAATAGATGCACATGGGCCATCTGGGTGTTTGTTAGCTACAGCTAACTCACTGGCATTGCTAACTGCTATTTGTGCCTGTTAGCATGACAAACTTGTTATTTCCTGTCAATTTAGTCTGTCAAGAGTACAGACAGCCAAATATGCAAAAGTCAACTTTGCTAACACGAGCTAACAAACACATAAAATAGATTTGGATCACAGATGATCTAAACAGGTTTGGATGGGAATCAAGCATGTACACCGCTAGTCTGTTTTTTTCAGGTTAGCCACTCTCCTCCACCTGTATCTCCAGTGGGTTTTCAAGTGAATGAAAAGAGCTTCTGATGTGTTATGATCAAGCTGAATTGGCCCTGTCCCTGGGAAGCCCTTTTAGTCCTGTTGAGTTGAAGGAGGTTAATGATTGCAGATTTTCCTCACGGACGGAATCTTGATGAAAGGGGAGTGCAAATTGAATCGGATAGTGTGTGTGTGTGTGTGTGGAGTGTGTCCTACCCAAGAGATCACTTATCGCTTCACTCATGCCCTTTTAAATATATATATTTTTAAATGATCATGATTTAAATGTGCTAATGATAATGTATACCTCTCTACCAGAATGAGAATCACGTTGTTCTCCAATACATTTATAGGAATTTGCAATTTGCATTACATGGTGTCACAGCACATGCTGACACACTCAACATACACACCCATTGAATTCAAGCAAAATCAGTTCAGCAGTTGGGCCACTACTGCATGCAGCTTTGTGATGGTGTGATGGCCCCCCACTCCTGTTTTAATCTAAAGCTTCCAGCTGGGCTGCAAGGGGAGGAGGGATGGAGGAAAGAAAATGGGGATGCAGTCAGACAGAAATGGATTGAGAATGGACAGAGAAAGTCAGAAAACTTGCATTGCATTAGAGAGAATAGATAGAAGAATATGGAAGGAGTGTGTGCATCTGTGTGTGGCATGAGAGAAAGAAGAGAAAAGAGCTACAGCTGAGATAGAGAAATAGTTATAGATGTCTTTGACTTTTGATGCTCTTTAATGAAACATACATTTTCAAGACAAGGAAAAATAACTTAAACACCTTAAAACACACTCACACCTACCCACACACACACCAGTAACCACATCAACAACAAAAAAACTGAGTATAGCAAAAATCTGCAATGCCAGCCGCCCACTCAAGTACAATTGACATTTAAATTCATGCACTTGGCCCCTCTTCTCACACCGTGCATATTCCATTCTGCAGCCAAACATTCATAACATAGGAGAGAGTGTGTATGCAAGAGATGGAAGGGAAAGAAGGAGATTGTGTTTATGTGTAACAGAGAGAGAGAGAGAGATAAGAGACAGACAGAAAGATGTAGCAGAGGGGAGGATCTGTACCTGCAGCGGTGGAGTGATGAATCTGTTTGTTTTTCTCTCTAATAGAGCACACAAATCTCCTTCAACCATGGCCAATGGAGTTATCAACCCAGAAACCCTGATCCTCTCTCCCCTCCCTTCTCCATGTTAGTATGGCTAAATTTACACACAGCCTTGTCATTGTCTACCAGTTGAAATGCAGGTATGTGATGAAACAAAATGTAAAAAAAAAAAAAAAAAAAAAAGCTGGAGTAATCTGGCAAATGGCAGGAAAACAGACATGTCTGTTAGAAATAAGGTTGTGTGTCCCAAAAACAAACCCAAAAACAAATTCTAAAAGGAATCTATGAAATCTTGATCTAATTTTTTTCCTAAATAGACTTAGGAATATATGTTTTACTAGCCCACCAGTACGTGGCTAGGTGGCTAGTGTACACACTTCTTCATTTGGATATTCAGCCTGACTTTGTAGTAATCTAAATGAACTTGGACTGAGAAATGAAATGGAGAGGAATCTGAAGCATGGTCCCAATGAATTCCTTGCTGGGAGCCTTTTTGGTTTTGTTGGTCTCATTGGGTTATGTTTTGGAAAATGTCTTCAGCCAGGGGTACTCCTGAATCACTCTCAGTTTCTCCCCACCAACCTGTACATCCGCTCTCACCTGGACAAAGCAGGAAGCATTTTGAGGGTCATGTTCTTTGACTTCTTGAGTGCCTTCAACACCATACAGCCGCTGCTGCTGGGTGAGAAGATGAGGAGGATGCAGGTAGAGGGATCTGTGGTTTCCTGGGTGACTGACTACCTGACTGGCAGACCACAATTTGTGCGGCTACAGAGCTGTGTGTCAGATCAGGTAGTGAGCAACACAGGGGCCACACAGGGGACTGTCTTGTCCCCCTTCCTGTTCACCCTCTACACCTCTGACTTCAGGTTCAACTCTGACACATGCAATCGTGGGGTGCATCAGGGGAGGACATGAGGAGGTATACAGAGGCCTGGTGGAGGACTTTGTGGTGTGGTGTGAGCAGAACCACCTACAGCTCAATGTCACCAAAACAAAGGAGATGATTGTGGACTTCAGGAGGACTAGCCGTCTCCATCCAGGGGACGGATGTGGAGATGGTTGGGTCCTACAAGTACCTGGGAGTTCACCTGGAATGGGCCGGCAACACCAAGGCCCTGAACAAGAAGGGCCAGAGCCGACTCTACATGCCAACAGAGTGAACAAACTGATCAGGAAGGCTGGCTCTGTCGTGGGGATTAACCTGGACACCTCGGAGGAGGTGGCAGAGAGAAGAATGCCTGCCAAACTGCTGGCCATGATGGATAATGTCTCCCACCCCCTCCATGACATGGTTATGAAGCAGCGGAGCTTATTCAGCCATAGACTGATCCCTCCATGGTGTGACAGAGAGCGCTACAGGAAGTCCCCTCCCCCTCTACAGCTCAACTGAGGACTGTGTTGCTCCTCACCACTCATCACCTATCACTTTATCCATTCCCTTTCTCACTCATTCATTGCCATTCATTAACTCTGTATATATGTACCATCCATTCATTCACAAGCTGCTCTTCTCAGTCTTTATACTTCTAACTTACTGCTAGTATATATGCCATCCATCCACTGTACATCCTGGTTCTACTTCATGTTTATTGCTCTTCATCCTATCAGAATGAAAAGATGTTTGCTGAATATGGGCACAGATACAAACACGTTTTGCATTATGACTGTGTTTTATTTATTTAAAAAATGGTTAATTTGTATATCTGCATATCTAGTTTCTCTTATTTACAAAAAACTATGTATATGGTGTAAATCTCATTTTTCTATTTTTTTTCCATGTAAAATACCACATAAAACATGATTGACAAAAGAATCATGTATAAATTCACCAGCTCTTTTTGTTAAGAAGCTGCATCCCAGTTTCTGTGGCCATATCGACAAAATAAATGTTTTGCATATAAGGAATGTGTTTTTTTAACTTGCTATACTTGACACAGATGGTGGAAAGACATAAGTGAACTATTTATTGTTTTTTTTATGATTGTTTTGTACTGTTGTTTTTGTGAAACTAATTATAAAATTTAATATTATAAATAAGTATCTCAATCCAGCCAAAATCACCGTTTTGACCTGGTGTGCCTCATGTTTATTTGTGTGGGTTTATTCCACAAATAATAAAGGCAGGTTATCTGAGTTTAGCTTATTTCACCCTCCACTACATCCCTGCGATCATGAAACGTAGTTAAGTGAACTTTCACTCCAAATACAGTTAAAGATTGATTTTGTTTTATTGTACGCTGATGGGCAAAATTCCTTTGAGAAACTCTGGAATTGAATCATCCAGGTTCATTTACAAAGAGTCAGGTTGACTTTGAGGGCTGCAATATCTTTCTTGAACACTGCCTTTCATTTGTTCCTTTTCTCAGTTTCTCTTTCACACACACACACACACACCCTCAACCCACCTTGCCCTCCACCCCCTTTTTTTCTCTCTTTCCCTCCCTCCTTGTTCAAACTCTTGATTTGATCCTAGTGCCATTGGATCGCTTTCTGTTCCTCCACTGGCTCCAGAGTGATGAGCAATGCTTTCCTGATCCTTCACCTCACCGCCATGAATCATTTATTCAGATGAGTGTGCCACGGCAGTGTCATACCTTTCCTCTAATACCTGACAGCAAGAAAAGAAGATACTCCATGCTGTGAATAGAATTCTTCATGCTGCTCTTTCTTCCCTCAGACAAGATGGGCCTAGGGGGCCTGATTTGCAAGACAAGGTTTTGACAGGTGGTTCCTTACTGGTGAAGTGAGCTCTGGTGCCTTGTGATTGGTTAAGAACAATTATTATTCAATGGGTAGTTTCAGCCAAGCAATATGATTGGCAAATTGTGCTGATGATTCACAGAAAGCACAGCTGACCATTCTTCAAGTAATAATCTGATGTTTTCATATAAATAGATGTACTCTCTGATTGATATAACACAATAGTGATTCAACCTATACCCAGTTCATGAAACATTTTACTGGTGTCGATTAGGTCTTTCCCCAGAAACAGGAAATGCACAGGAAGTGATGCGTGTTATGTTTTGGGAGCAGTAAAACGGTTTGTTGGAATAAGTAGCAAAAGAACTGGGTCGTTAGCATGAGCAGCGATAGCCACCATGGCTGAACAGAAAGAAAAGAGCACCACCTACAGAAACTCAAACTTCAAAGAAAAAGACACCACAGTACTGGCCACACTGTTTGATTGACAAGTGATCTCTGGGAAGTGCAGTGAAGAAAGACCACAGCAATGAGCGCTTAGCAGAAAAGATGTTGCCTAAAACAAAAAACAAGGATCTCACAGATTACCACTTTAATAAAAGTTGGAATTGGTTGCTATGGTAACTCTTATGGATGCATACTACTTTGAAGAAAACTTCTCACAGTAAGAGTCTGTAATCATTGTTGATAAGCAATAATACTGGACTCCCTGATGATAAATAGGGAAGCTGATGGCAAGAGGCTGCACCTTGTACCTATCCACATCCCCTCCATACACATAATCACAGTAAAGATTGCCTTTTTCAGTATTGCTATAATACCAAACAAGGATATATTGGAGATTGGAAAAAAAAAAGATTGCCATCAATGCTTGATGGGTCTTTTAAATGAAGCTTAGCGTAAATTCAATCAGGAAGGCTCCTACCCCCATTCATATTTTGTCAGCAGGTGCAAGCACGCCCCCAGCTCTGCATCGTCCAATCAGCGTAGCCCATGTTCCTTTCTCCTCCCCTTCCTCCCTCTCCAGAAACTAATCACAAACCATTTCCTTCTATTTGAACCCCCTCAGCTGCTTCTGTGTTTCTGTCATTTCAGCTGCCTAAACCACACCAGACTGACGCACCACCTCCTCCCCGCCACCACCAGCATCACAGCTCCACTAGATATCCAGAAGGGTTAGATCTTCAGCCCGGGAGGTTCTGCTGTCTCCTACCTACCCCAGGGAGCT